>LR539952.1:1951910-1969787 GCA_900536315.3 Caenorhabditis becei | reverse complement strand
ACCAAAAGTCGAAAAAAATTAATTTGTCAGTTCTGATTGGTGGTTTTGTTTTGGGACCACCCAAGGGTTCTACCATAATTTTTGGATTTTTTCCGAGACAATTTTTTAAAAAGCTGTTCCCGGCCACTTTCGACTTTCTCAGAGAACTCGTCGTAAGAGGCGAGAATATAGGCAACTAGGGGTGAGACGGTACCGTAACTTCTGGGAATTCTAGAAATGTCCAGAGATTCTCGAGATATCTTGAAACAACTGATACAAAACAATCAACACATTGAGAGGGCACATGACCAGTCAATCGATCGGTTTGATTGCGTCCTAGACCCTTATCACGAAATGGTTATTTTGTTCATTTTCAAACTATTCTATCTCGCAACACAGAAATATTGCCCCTCGGGGTTGGTTTTTGAGAGAGAGAATGTGGAAAAAGTGAGAGAGAGAGAGGCCAGCGGTCTTTGTGGGAGGGACAAAGCGGTTTTCAGCTGCTGGCTGATGGATCGGGAGCAGGAATTCTTACATTCTTGTTGAATCGTAACTGCGACGCGTTAGCCTGGTAAGGCTCGTCGTCATAAAACTGTTGCTGTGGCCTCGGATTGGATGGCAATCCGATGCCGCCTGGCGAATTTAGTCCACGAATCATTCACGGTTGGAACTGTTTCGAAAGTTGGTGTTTGTTGTAGAGGGAAGATCAAGATGAAATCTGAGAAGTGTTGAAAAAATCAATTGATTTCAGAGAAGTGAGGTGAAACGGAAACAGCAGAGAGATCAGAGAAGCAAACAAAGAGAATCAAGAGTAAATGATGATGGTAAAGGTCGGTCGGGAGGCGCCAGGGGGCGCTCGGGCCGCTCACAGAGGGGCGAGACACAATGTGACATATCAAGAGGTCGACACGGGCCCCGCCGGGTGAAGAGTCAGAACGTACGTGATGGAGACCGAGATGGTAGGAGTGGACGCAGATAGGCGGGAGGAGACGGCGGGATGGGATGGAAATACCGGCGCGCGCCCGGCCGAAATACTGACTGCCCTCGAGAAAACGAGGCGAGAGAAGGCGAAAAAATAAAGAAAACTGAGAAGAAAGAAAGAAGAAGATGAAGAAGAAGAAGACAAGAAGGGCGCCCACCACGGGCCTCTGTGTGCTATGAAACACAAACCCGCGAGAGTCGGAGAGATAGGGTCGATGAAATCGCCAGAAGAAAAAAAAAGGACCACGAACGGAACGAGAGACGGTGATGTCATCGGCAGTCGGGAGGGTCGAATCACGGGATCAAAGTTGGCAGTGTAAATAGATTGTCGAAGGCCGTCCGATCCGGCGAATGGTCAGCTGTAGGTCCCGATGGGGAGGAGCTTCGGAAAGGGGCGGGGTTTAGGAATGGGTAACTGTAGAAATTCGAGAACGTGCTTGAGACTGAATCGGAAGGGCGGAGGAAGGGACGAAGTGTAGCAGGGAAGGAACCAATTGGAAATAGAAACGAGAGTCTAAATATAGTAAATTCGATAAGAAGGGACCGATGGACTAATCGCAGAGGAGGATCTTTCCATTTGGCAAATGTTTTTCAAGAGTTTGAGGAGGAAGATGGACATCTGTTCGGTTTGGTCGAGCGGAACTTCCGACTAGACTCTCTCTCTCATGACCAGTGCTGACTATCTGAACTGTCGAGTCGGCGGCCACTGCAGGTTCTGGCCAGAGTTCACAGGATCAACGAACCCCCAAACACTCATTCTTCAGCAACTGGCGTCGGATCGGCAACTTATCGGAACTCTGTCTAGTATCCCTTCTCGCTTCTTTTGCTTCTTCAGCGAATCGGCCGGTCGAAAGGGAAACTTTTTATCAGTTCTAGAAAAGTTTTACCCGACTAGGTCTAGAAGTAAACACACAAAGTTTCGGATAGAAACTTCGAGAACTTGAGAGTGTCCACGTCATCCACGTCAAGACGATTATTTACGTTTGCTGATAAGGAAGGCATTGATACTGTTCGGTGCCACGTCATAATGAACGGCCGAAGAGATGGGAGAGAAGCAGAGATGATCAAGGTCACGTGGCACAATGTCTCAGAGATCAGAAGGAAAACAACAAACTGTATGGGCCATTCGGGAATCGGTTCGACAAAAAAAGATCAACTACCACCAAACAAAAACAAAACCGAAACAGAAAAATGGCGGCGCGGGAATGTCGTCGGGTACGGGTAAACGCTTGCGACCGCGCGTGTGTATGTGTGTCTTGATAAGCAGCACGGTATGCCCGACTCGATCGAAATTGTCGCCGACGATTCGTCTTCTTCTTTTCGCGCCCCGACGCTAATAATTGGTGAAAGAGACGATCGCAGAAGAAGATGAAGAGACCCTCCGTATCATGACAGTAGCCATTCTCTCGGTCTCTCCTCCTAATCACTCGGCAAACAGTTCGCGTCCAACGGAGGAAGATGCGGGCGGGCGCCACGTTGGTAGCATCCACGGGCAAACTCAAATATTACTGGTCGCGGATTGAACGGTGATGTGGAACAATACTGAACTGTTGACTTGAAAGAGTAACCTTGAGAAGATCACTTTCTCAAGCAGTAGATTCTTTCTTCCCAACTGAAGTAAAGACCTAGAATCCGTCAGATCTCCCCCGAAGCTGCTCCCGATTTTGAAGACGTTGCTTCTCTTCTTGGCGCGAAGAAAGATTTCATTGTTTCTATTTGTCCGCCCGTCCGCTCGTCAATTTCTCTTCGTCATCTAATTAGATTCGCTTGACGCCCCAAACTTTTGGCTCATCTGCCCCTTTTTTCGCCTTCTTCTTCTCCTTCTTCGTGTGTTTGCGAGCACAGAGATTAATCTGCAGCAAGACGTGGTATGTGGGAAAGACGAACTGATAAACAACATCGCCCTCTCTCTGTCCGCTCGCTTTTTTCGGCTCTTGAGCAGTGGCGATTATTCATATTCAGTACGAGCATATATGTCAGGATTCTTTGATCTCCATGAGAGTGAAAGAAGAAGAAAAAGAGGACGGCTTATATAATCAGCAAATGAGAAGCGAAACGGACGGACGAATAAACATCTGAGGTCATGGAGGAAGAGAGAAAGCTTGACGTGCTCACTGAACAGCTGAGCACTCTCCGGTAGTGATTGAGACACCTCGGGATGTGCAGGGCATGTGACGTGGCACCCAACATCAGAAGTTTTAAGAATGACACCCGGCTATCAGGGGATCAGAAACCTAGATATCACCGGGACGGGAACCGAATTAATTGCACCTGCAAACTCGGAATGGGACATGAAAAAGGCTGCCCAATTCGCGAGTATTGCGAAACACAATCCTCGATGATAAGCCGTCAACAGCGTCACAATTGGTCATGAACATTCACTCCATTTCAGCCCACCTAGCTCTATTCCCGACTAACACACACCTGCCCCCGACATCTCAGCCACAAGATTCAAGTGTAGCCGACAGGAAGAGAACAACACAAACTACACGTTGAAATCAATGCTCGCTCAGACGCCTATCATTGACAGAAGGGATGGCAGAGATCAACTTGAGGGAAACAACGAAACGGTGAAATTCGACACTGGCTAACCGACCGAATCTGCCGTTTATGGAGATGAATGATAGCATCTCTCAGTTCCGCAGACGTCTTCTCCATTTCGAAATTGGGAATGAAACGGTGCGAATACGGTGGCAAGGCGAAAAGGAAGGCAAGGCGGCAGGCGACACAATGAACAGAAAAGATAACATTCGGAGAGGAGAAGGGGTTGGGATTCAAGGCCGACCACTGAAAACTGATGATGGATCGGTGCGCGGTGCGTGGGTCGATAGATAGCGACGATCGGACAGGAAGGCGCATTCCTGAAGTCGTCGCTCCTTTCTGCTCCCCTATTCCACTCGCCGCGTCGGACCTTCGTTGATTGCAAAAAACATGGCGGACGTGGTTGGTTTGCGGATTAGAGAGACGCAGGAGTTTGCACTCTATCGCTTCGTCGTGAAAAGGACACCGTTTGCAGAGCGGAAAGTGCAGAGGACACGAATGAAGTCAGTGATTCAGAAGGCCAGAAGAAGTAGAAGTGAAGAAGAAGAAGAGGTCGAGAAACCGACGAAAACATCGGAGAGTTCGAAGTGTTTTAGGGGCACGCAGATGTTCTTCAAGGACGATTTATTCGAATCTCTTGATTTTGCCACCTCGTCCATTTCCATTTGAAGAGTCAATCAGTCGATCGGAATGTTCCAGAAATCACATACACTCCAGAAGAAACAAGTAGCAGATTCTCACGGGTTAGCTGTATTTGGGATTGGAGAGATTTTGGTTTTTTCCCACAAAGTGCTATTGAGAATTTTGGAGGAAAGTTGTTGCGGCTTCGATGAGTTCGGAAAACCAAGAAAAGTGGGAAAGTTCAGTGGTTTCTGATCCGTCCGGGAGTCGGATCTCGTGGCGATAATACAGTGTGGGAAAGAATGGAAATGACTGAACAGAGGACAAATTCATGCAAATTCGGGGGTGGACTGAAAGCAAATAAACTGTTGTCTGGCGGGACGAGAACTCGCATTTTCAGCGAAAAGAGAAAAGAAAATAGAATTGTCTGAGACGCGGTCAAACACTCAAACAAGGTAATCTTGCAAAGTATATCAGCATTATCTTATCAGTGCCGATTCCTACGATTCGAGAGATAAAACAGTTTTTATCGGCACAGAGAATCAGAATAAGAGTCTAGAGAACGGTGAACTTGTGCAGCAATCGAACAGAAGAAGATGGAGAAAGAGAGGATCGGATGAGAGAGTCGGAGTCGTTTTCCAGAGTGTTCCCGGGAAATCAGCTGGTTTTTCAAAGACTCCCCGGGGACGAATGAATGTGTCCGGAGACGGGAAGAGTTGCAAGCGAGGCAAGTTTTGCAAACGAGAGAGAATCGTTTATGAATTGGACGGCGCTGCCAACTTTGCGGCGCGAAAGATAGGTGTTTACAAACAATTTGGACGAAAACGATTGTGTGGTTGGTGACAAACTGATACCATCAAGTTCAAGGAGTGGGTGTTGGAAGGGATCTTTTCCAGAACGGTACAGGTGGCATGCAGCGGCCTTCGTTTGATCATACCCCGTAATCTCGTAATCTTTGCAACTTTCACAGGTGTCCGTCCAGTCACCTAATTGTCGCTTGCCGCCAAAGTTCAACATGCAAGAGCTTACCCATTCGGCAATTTGCTGATGATGAATCCACGAAGCTGCCATGATGACGTCGTTGCTCTTCGTATGTTTGAGCCCAAATCAGTCGGTCTTCTAACCTAATATTCGAAATGAATGAACCAGAGACACGAGAAGACGATGAGGAAGGGGGCGGAGTCTGAAGACGTCGTCGTCCCCGAAGCTGATGCTGTTGCGAGACGGCGCTGCTGCTTTTTGGGCGATTTGCCAAGAGGTGGGCGTGGTGTTGGCTCGCCGCCAAGCTTCCTCCCATCTCTGTGCCCTCTCCGCCCCGCTATATCACCTTTTTAAGCGCCTGCGCCGGCCGATGTCTGCACTATGCTATGTTTCTTTTTCTGCGTGTTTTTCGAGCCCCAGAGCTTCTTTCCTCCCCTCGTCCGGCTCCTCCTCGCATTCGGCCCCTGCTCCCTCATCGGGTCGCTGGAGCAGGAAGAGAGAGTGCAATGAAGAGAGGGCAACCCGATGAGTGTGTGCTTCGCGAGCAACAGCCAACTGCCAACTCATTTCTGATAACCCGGCGCTTCCAAAACAAGGGAAAGGTGCAGAGAACAACAACAAGGGGCAAAAGTAAAGTGTAGTAATTATACTATACTAGTCGGGATTGGAAGATGAAATATCACGGGATAAGTAATTATGGGATGAAGGAATCACTAGGAGAAAAGTAACAAAAGTTCGAAAGTGTAGACATCAGAATACACTTGTCCCGACAGGATGATGAAGGCAATCTGGGAAACGAAGAGGAAAACAAGGATGATTGGCAGCAGTTTTCGAACGGAATCAGGGAGGCGAGAGCACCGGAAACTAAACTCGCGAACTACCGTAATCCCTTGTAGTCTCATTCCGTTCAATCCTTTTGAAATTAAAAAGTTGATACTGTAATCAACTGAACAACAAGATAATCCTGTTATCAGTGTAATCCTTTTCTGATAATCTCGTTAACAAAGGGCGATGATGCACTGGACGGACTTCCCGTTTCTCAAATTGTTCATATCCGAATTCAGCTCAGAGCATGCAATTTCAATTTCAATTTCCGGCCGGAAGGCGTCCTTTTTGCAGACAAAACGATGATGACATGGCCCTTTGGATGCATATTTCGTCTCACTAATTCCCAATGCTCTTTCTCATTTTTGTCTTGAAGAACAAACAGAAAACGCACCTCTTGGAACTGATGCCGATGACCACTGAAGTGAAAGAAGATGTGGAGGACAAATGATGGCTGGAATATCAGAAGAATTCGCTCGGCTCGCTGATTATGTGTTTGCGCGCCCTTCTTTCGGGCAAGTAAGAAAAAAGAGAGACAGAGTAAGACGAAGGAAGAAGAAAACGGATGATGGGGAGCAAAAAAGGCGAAGAAAAGTGAGGACATGGCGATCGATGAGGCAGAGCGAGGGGTGAACCCGGGCGGAGAGAGTTTCTCGAAACTCTTCTCACACCGCTCTTCTGCCCGTTTTTTTGACATGTCAACATAGGCGGAAAAGTGAGAGAAACGGCGCGGCAAACTATGTGCACAGGTCTCACTCTCGGCGTCTCTCGGGATCGAACGGTGTCAAGTGAGCAGTTTTTCAGAAGTCGGCTATTTTTAGGCGACTGGCCACGGAGTGATGTACAGTTTGGTTTTTTGAACACCCAGGTAGCAGAGGACAGTTGCAACGGGAAAGCTCATTCGGCGGAGGAGCTTTTGAGGCATTTATCTATTTGATTTTCACGCAGTGCGTACTCCCCGAGTGTCACTTTTCAATTCTCATGAACTGTGATGGCAATCAAAAGTTTGTTAGCAAGAGGAATTGGGATACTTTCGGAAGTGGGCTTCATTCTGTTCTGCGGATCTGGACAGAGGCAGAGTATCGTTTCACGGCTAACTCGACTTTCAAAACTTTTAGGAATTCGTAGCTTCTCCGGAATGAGACCAACATATCAGCAGAGATGTTTGATGCTCCTACCGGAAAGCCAATTTCCGGTCGAAGCGATTTCCAGCGAGGAATCCGGATTCTTCGTCATTTTCCCCTTTCTCTTCTGATTTCTCGATCGAAATGTTTGTCTGAAACTTTACTTCTCCCACGCCGAAAAGAGCATACTAATTGTGTTGTTTTCTCGGAAATTCTGAGTCAGATGTCGTTGGCCGCCCGGGAAACAGAAGCACGAGGCAAGCACACAGGAGGGGATTTCGAGTTCATTAGCACGACGAGATTCACTTCGAAAGATCCGTATTGTTTTCGACTAAACAGAGAAAGGCGGAAGGTATCAACAAAATGAAGAGTTTGTTGTCGTCGAAAGGGCTCATTCAGGGCGTTGATAAACAAAAGTAATGAGGGAGATGAAGGAAACGGGGACGAGTTTTATTGGAAACCTGAATGAAATGTAGAAAATGAGTAAAGGGACGAATCAATCACGAAAAAAGACTACTTGTCGAGAGAATTTCACTGATTAGAGAGTCGCCTTCAATGATTTCGAAGAATGACATTATGATGAGACTGTTCACGAGTTCCATCACTTCTGCCTGCAATCCGATCATCACTGACTTTTGAGGTCAACAAGAACTTACACAAATGGATGATGCGAACAGAGTGATGTTCCCAGCTCTCACGGGTCCTTCCTCCTCTCCGTAGTTCTCAATGCACATCTTCAGAAGACACTGCATGATCAACAACTTGTGTTTTCGTACAGTGTCCTTGTCGCATTCAGCCATGTTGAAGTGAGCTGTCTGCCAGCAGCACAGTGCTTTGAACACCGCGTTCTCCTCGAAAGTCATGTTCAGACGGACGTAAAGCGGCAGGAAGTCGACCCAGTACTTGACACGTGGCTTGATGATGTTCTTGTATTTCTCGAGCTCCTCCTTCTTCGGAAACATCAGGTCAGCACCGGGTTCATCGCCGAGCAGTGGAAGGGGCATCATAGGAATGTAGGTTCCATCCTGGCTGAGCAAAAGGTTGCTTTCCGTTCCAATGCTGCATGTGTAATAGGAACTGCTGATCACGAAGTCGACTCCACATGCGATACGGAACAGAAAGTTCTGACTGGCATTCGAGAGATCGTGGAATCCGGGCAACGTGTTCGCGTAGTTGAACATCATCACGTACTCCTGCTTCTGATAACCACGGTAGGTGCGGAAGTCAAACGGTTGCAGTTGATGCTTCTCGAATGGCTGTAAAAAGAATTGATGACATACGAGTAGAAAAGCTCTCTCACCATTTTGCAAATTCCCGAGAATATGTCCAGAAGTCGAGAATCCGTAAAAGCCATCCGACGACTCTTGTTCAAATTCGAGTCCATCTTCACAAAGTGTTCTGTCATTTTCCGAAGCTCGTCTTCTTCAAAGCAGGACGAAGTCGGAGCAGTGCTGGTGGACGGCACAGAGAAGGCGTTTTCCGAACCCAGAGGTGACCTTGAGTCCTGCAAACAGACGATTAGTACGAGGACATGTTCGAGAAGAAGATCCAATCCACAAACCAAGAGCATCACCCGAATGTCCGAAAATACCACGTCCAACATTTTATAGCCAGTGCAGAATTTGATGTGGCTCACTTGTTGGCCCTACTTTTCGCAGCAAAAAAGGGCGGCGCTAATCGTGGACTCGGCATCAACTCTAGGCTAGACTCGTTCGCTCACCTCGTTTACTGCCTCTGGCCGTCCTCGCTTCGACTGAACCACTGCAATGATATTCTCTTCTCTTCCCTTTTTCTCATCGGTTCACTCACAGTATCTCTGCATGTTGTTGTCGATGCACTTCTGGTACCGACACTTCTTGCAAGCCATTCGACGCTCTTAAATGGATCTGTTCCGCAGATATTCGGCTTCTGACACTCACCGAAGTTTACCTCGCAGTCCTGTTTCCCAGTTATGCAATCGTAGTAAATGTCCAGAGCAACCGTCCTTCGGAAGAAAGCGGCACATGCCTGGAAACGCTGATTTCAGGCAAGGCTTCTTAATGGATTCTCACCTTACAACTTGGAGCTCCAAAGTGAAGCGACAAAGCTGTCGATTCGCAAATTGCACATTTCATTGGACCGCCTGAATAAAACAGATAATCGATTGAATAGTAACCTGAAAATTAAAGGAAAGTGGCGGGAGAAGAGTGCAGTATCACGGGAGGCTACACTCTAGCAATCAATCGAGTGTACGAGAGAGTGCGGGCGCCGTGGAGAGGCCAGACATTCAGATGGCAGGCTAGAGTACAGAGTGTGGTCTCGCGAGATAACAATAACTGGACTAGGAGAGCGCATGTGCGCAACGTTTTGTTAATGTTTTGCGGGTCTGTTCACAAAAAGCGGAGAAGATACATAGAACAAAGAAGAAGGTTCACAGAATATCAGAAGACGTCTTCGGAAGAGATGACCTCTTTCAAGTGAGTGGGGCACGCTCGGGTTTCCGACAATTTCCGTTTGTTCTCGATGAGCTTCCAACTTGGAGCTCATGTTTGAGATTCTTCTAAATAGCAGCTGGAAATTGAAGAGTTGAAGTGTACAAAGTAGGTGAATAAGCAACGAGGAGGTATTCAAATTCCACCGTGAAGTGGCTCTGCAGTGTTTTTCTGGAGTGGATATTCAGCTTTCCATTCCCATGTTTCATTTATAATTCATTTTCTTTATTCTCGAAATCTATTTCAAACAAAAGTGTCCTAATGAGAATGTGCAAAACTTCGTCTTCCATAAAGCACATTTTCTTGTAGCGAGTTTTTCTGGAATATCTTCCGGTCATTTCCCTTTTTCTACATGACATAGATCAATCGCCGACGAAACCGTCCATTCATTGGTATCCCAATTGAACCGTTCAGATAGTGTGTCTGGCTGTAAAAGGATTTTAGACGAATCGGTGCGAAATGGTCGGTACACACGGAAACGCCGACACAAACACTTCCATATATTCCTCGGATCGTATTTGTTCTTCAGACCGCTCTCCCCCTCTTCCACTCTGATTCTGGGGCGATTTAAGAATTGCAAAGTGTGCGCCGCGCATTTCTTTCATTGTAATACATAGTTGGCAAACAGCCGAAACGACTGACAATGTCCCGCCCGTTCAACATTCCCTAATACGGTCATTGTCACCGATTCGCCATATTAGACACCTTCTCCCAAAAGTCCCTGCCGTATTCCAATTTCTGACGTGGCAAGAGTCTTGCGTAGGCCTTTGCTTCGAAATATTCAAAGTGTTCCTCGCAGCAAGGTCCTCCGCAATACGCTTCCCAAGTCAGCCGAGAGGTTTGTTTCTGAAACTTTTCCGACAGGTGTTTCGAAGAAACAAAATCTGATTCATTCTCTATATTTTCAAGCATAGGGTTGAGTTTTCGATCGATCGGGAACCAGGTAGATGCGTATTCCGTTTATGAAGCACGTGACGATTCCATCGTAGGCAGTCCTCGGAACTCCTGCCTGCAAATAAGTCTGTTCAATCTTCCCTTCATTTCACTTACCTTGAAATCATTCATAATCCCCAACTTCTCCGCTTTTTCAACAAAGTCGATGTTCCCAGTGTACATCACCCTGAAACTCTTTGTTATTGCTCTCGTAACAAGTTATTTTCTCTCCATACCTCACACTTTTATCTTTGTTTTCCGGCTTCAAAACATATGTCGCCACCTTGTCAAATTCTATTTCTTCGGCTTCTTCCATTACTTCTCTGTCGATTTTTCTGCGATAGTTTCCCGGCAACAGGTAATCCAAGTCGAGCTTTCCGAAATCAGTGAATTTCTCGTTTACCCTGACCTTGATGAGATGTTCCGTAAAGAATAAACCTCTGGAAGATGGAAAGTGTATTGACGAGACATCCAGTTCCTCACCGGCTGACTCCTTTCATTCCGTATTGCATCATGCCGGTTCGACTGACTTCCGGACGGATGCACTGTCTTCCCTTCCGCTGCACTGGCTCCCGCATCCAGTCGTCCCAGAATCCGCTTGGCCAGATTGGTCCCAGTTCTTCCCAAACTTCCCTGAATAAAACGTGATTCAACCCTTCAGAATTCTGAATCCTCACCGGGTCGTCATCCATCCGAGACCAGCCATGAAATCCGATCTGTACAGCTTTTCGGGTGCGTTGATGTCGATGGTTTCTGACTAAAACAAGGGTTGCATCTGTCAGAGACCCTGAAGCCACTCACCTTGCCATTGTCATTCCACGCAGTCACACACCACAGTTTCGGATCGACTTCCAACAAGTACCGAGTGCTCGAGAAGTACGGAAAGAAGTCGGCAGCAATGTCGAGATCATCTGAAACTCAGTTTTTGCAGGCGTATTCTGACAAGTTTCCACCTTCAGTGATAATGACGGATGTGTAGTTTTTCTCAATGAATATGTGATCCAGAGCCAACTTGTAATGACGTGCGATTTTGTAGTACGCACTTCCGTATCGATATGCTTCCGGCATCGTCATTTTCACATTGTCGCCGGATACATGCTGTGATCAATTTTGCTACTTTTAAAGTTTTCATGAGGTCTGCTACCTTGATATAGTTCACCTTATCACCAAACTCCATGACTTTGTTCCTAACGTCTTCATTGTCACAATCTTGAGACACAAAAATAGGAAACAGCTCTTTGTTCGGTCGATACTTTATCAGCTTCTGAACATGATCCCGAACTGCCAGAGGACGATTGCATGCGAATACCTGAACGATAAACGAAAGAGTCTCTAATCACTGCTCACCAGAACGGGAATCGGCTCCTTCCACTCCTTCGACACTTTAACCCTTCCTTTGCTCAACTGTCTGACTTCCTGCTCCAGATGATCTAATCTTTGCCGTTGGTCCCCGAGTTTCATTTCGAATTTTTCTGCTCTCCGTTTCACTAGATCCAGATCAGCAAAGTCTAGGGATTCTTTCTGGAAATCTTGTTTTATGATAACTCCTGAATAATTCATACTTTTCCAAAGAGGAATATCCACAGAGCGTATACAGAAACAAAGATTATCAAACTTTTTGAAGACGACTTCATAGCTCAGAATCCAATCCGATTAGTCAAACTGTTCAGGGCGCGGCGACATCAATCCAGCTCTTCTTTCTTTCCACGTCAACACTTGATCCATTGAAAGTTCACGCATTTGTTCAAGAGAAGAAGAAATCTTTTGTGAGAAACTCCAGAAATAGTGTTTCCGAATAAAAGTTCTGAAAAGGTTATTGGAAACGGACAGAGAAGAAAACAAGCATTCATGAGAAATGTTCGAGATGTCTAAACTGTTTTCCAGACAACTTCACTTGAACTCGACCACAATCAGCGGAAACCCTCGTGAAATTCAGCGATCGTTCAGCGAACCAGACGGGGGATGCTCCAACAGATGTACATAAACATGTTCATGCTGAACACACAAAGTTTCGATCGCTTTCTGACACCGATGTGGAGGATCTTCCCGTTTCCCAGCAGCTTCCATCATCGTCTCCCGGAAAAACGTCTGCGTCTCCTCCGGCTGTCTAAACAGACAAAACGGGCGTGAGTCAGGCGGTGGGAGGGGTCAAAATTCAGCATCAAAACTGGTTGACTGGGAGTATTTAAACGCCACAACAGGCAGAATCAAGTATCCATTTTCCAGAATGGCAAAATATCTTTTTGTCCTTTTGGCAGTCTCCGCTGTGGTGGCCCAGCAGCAGGTAAGAACAAGTTGCTCGGATTCGATTGACAACTCCGAATGGTTCAGGGCGGTAGCTTCGGCGGCCAACAACAGCAAGGAGGATTCGGTGGTCAGCAACAAGGAGGTTTTGGAGGAAACGGACAGTTTGGAGGCAGCTCCATGGCTCCGAATCAAGGAGGATTCGGAGGAAACCAGGGTGGATTCGGAGGACACGTGAGTGATGGAGCAGCAGAAAAACATGGCAATGACTTGTTTCAGACTGGATCCCCACCACCGTTCGGAGGATTCTCTGGAGCTCCCCAGCAGGGTGGATTTGGAGGAAATCAAGGAAACCAGCAGGGAGGATTCGGTGGAAGCCAGAATCAGCAAGGCGGCTTTGGAGGTCAGCAGGGAAACCAAGGAAACAACCAGGGATTCTCTGGAGCTCCACAACAAGGAGGATTCTCTCCATCTGGTAACCAGCAAGGACAGCAGGGAGGATTCGGTGGAAACCAAGGATCTTTCGGAGGAAACCAGGGAGTGACTGCTTCTAACGGAGGATTTGGAGGACAACAGTCGTTCGGAGGACAGTCGCAGCAAGGATCTGGATCTTTCCGTGGAAAGCGTCAGGCTCCAGGATCTCCACCAACTGGATCTCCACCAACTGGATCTCCACCGACTGGATCGCCACCAACTGGATCTCCACCAACTGGACGCCCGCCACGTGGGGGACCGCACGGAGGACCAGAAGGACGTCCAACTGGATCCCCACCAACCGGATCTCCACCAACTGGAGTTCCACCACATGGAGGACCCCACGGACACCATGAAGGACCACGTGGATCTCCGCCAACCGGAAGCCCGCCAACTGGATCCCCACCAACTGGAAGACCATTGAGAAACAAGAGACAAGCTCCGGGATCCCCACCACCGCCACCACCACCAGCTGGCTCCCGACCAACCGGAAGCCCGCCAACTGGATCCCCACCACCGCCACCATCGGGAGCCCCACCACAAGGAGGAGCCGGAGGATCCCCACCACCACCACCAGCTGGATCTCCACCAACTGGATCCCCACCAACTGGCGTTCCACCACCACCACCAACCGGAGCCCCACAAGCTGGAGGAGCCGGAGGATCCCCACCACCACCAGCTGGAGCTCCATCAAGAGGAAGAAGACAGGCTGCTGGATCCCCACCACCACCGCCACCACCAACTGGAGCTCCACCAGCAGGAGGAGCCGGAGGATCCCCGCCACCACCACCACCACCAACTGGATCTCCACCAACTGGATCCCCACCGACTGGCTCTCCACCACCACCACCGCCACCAACTGGAGCTGCCCCAGCCGGGACTCCACCAAGAGTCAAGAGACAAGCTCCAGGATCCCCACCACCACCACCGCCACCAGCTGGATCTCCCCCAACTGGATCCCCACCAACAGGATCCCCACCACCGCCACCAACTGGATCCCCTCCAACCGGTGCCCCACCAAAGAAGGGATTCTTCGCTTCCCTCTTCGACTAATTCTGTGTCGTTTGGATGTAGTGATACTGTGCTTATCTTCATTCTCAATGCCCTTCAACTCCTCAATAAACGCTTTCCGCACATACGAAACTCGTAACTTCTCGGCCGTTATAAAACATTGAGTTGTTCCGACACTTGAACTCGATGCTGTCCGTATCCAGCAGAATACATCCTTTCGCCTTCACGACAACAACCTGAACTTGTTTTCTTTAGTCTTCCGTTGTCCAAAACACTAACCATGTACTCGCAGTTCGCACTGTACTTCCCACTTCTTCCGTACAATCTCGGCTGCACTGACGACTCGGCAATCGGCACAGAGTTAGCAGCTCCGTTCAACTGGGGACACTTCGAAGCCCGATCCATAGCAATCCAGACATTTTTCGAGCAACCTGAAACAGAGTAGTTTGGTCGGATAATCCGTCGGCACTCATGCGGGTACAACAGTTTTCGGGTCAAATGAATGGAGAGAGTAGAGTAACGAGATCGCATACAAAATTTGACACATGTTTCGATGAAATATTTCTATGAATTCGCCCGATCGTTTGATCGGTCGACTGAGTACATCGGGAACAGAAAGTTATCTTTCAAATCCAAATAGAAGTCTCACCGTTTCGCAAGTCGTCAGCAACATTCGACAAGAAACCGAAGAAAGTCGTCCCTGAAATAGTTCCAGAAGCTTGCTTTTCACATTTCCACCTAACTTTTGCACCGTCTGACCCATTTCTGCGTTGTGTGAACTGAAACAACTGTCATGAATACCAGGAGAATTAGAGTAACCGAAAGACGCATTTCGAAGAAACTGAGAGGAATCGGCTCGACATTGCGCCTTCCGGTAGGCAGTTAACCCTTTTATTGTTCACTTGTTGCGTCGGTTTCATTTCAGAGAACAACTTTATGACAGTTTGGATTGACGAGAAGAAGCGGAGAAATATGAGGAAAACAAGGAAACCGGATGATGGATCGAGAGGATCCCATTGTTATCATTATCATTATCGTCTCATTCAGAATCATGCGTGTCCTCGTATTCTTTACTTTTCTTCTTGTTGATTCAGTGAATACTGCCTTCCGATATGGTAATAACTCTACAGTTGCACAGGGCTTCCGATATTTGGGCAGCCCGGCTGCAAGTCATTCCAAACTCTTGATCTTCAGAGAATCGGACCCTGGCGTGTTCAGCATCCGATGGCATCGACAGTTGTGTCCTGACTGCTCCTGACACGAAACTGAAGAACATCAAGTTGGAAATCGAATGTCGAAGAGAACCGACAGATGATGGGAAGAAACAGCGACTGGCTTGTCCGATCCGGTGCCCCAAAGATTACGAAGTTCATGTACTCGAATCAGCATTTCCAGTTTTTGGATGCTCATATTCCAGGTCCTGAACAAGCATCCAGCCAACAACCACAAGTGTACTAAGTACTTCACGTATGGAAAGTATCCAGGAGAGCACGAATGGTGAGTACACGCAGCTGCTCAAACTTGTCATTCTGCACATTCCACCCCCGATTCGGACCAAAGAGTGAACTGAAGACTGTCTAGTGAGCGTTCTTTGCAGGTACATCTGGATGCTTGAGCCGTGCATTTCAACCATTTCTACGCACTGCAGATACCCGGAAGACGTCGTCGACTTTGTGTTTCACTGAAAATGTTCTTGAAGTTTGCAAAATAAAAGTTATATTTGTGAGAATGACATGAGAGTTTGGGAAGAAAGAACAGGAACGTTCCCGTTTCAGAACTGTTATGTTATGTTTGTGGGAACGTATTCAAGGGTGTTTTGGAAATGGATAGGCTGTACAAACCAGATTATTTCAGGGAACTTAGCTGTGTCAGAAGATCCACGGACTTGGAAATAAGGATCAGCAGGAGCCCCTCCAAATCTTTGTTTTCCTTTCTCTGACCTTGTTTTCCCTCCCGAAGAGCCGGCCTTGTCTCATTTTCGAAGCGCGAAGAAATGGGAATCCACTTGTTGGCAAGTACTCGGACATTGTACAGTCTCCTCCGATCACAAGAGCAAACACACCCTGAGAAACAACACGACGCTATTCCCTTCTTCGCTCCGCTTCCTCAGTTTCTTCAGCTTTCTCTTTGGAACAATCCTACTTTTCTCGTTTTTTCCACCGCCTCCCACTGTGATCCGTCATCAAAACACCTAGATCTTCGGGAACAGCTGCCCCAGTCTCACCGCCCAAATCTCCCCCCAGTGTACGTCACAATAGCTCATAAACAATACGGCGGACCCATCTTCTCTTTCGTGTTTCTGCGTCTCTCCGGTTCAAACACTCTCTCTCCTCATCCAAGGATTTCGTGTTAATAATTGTCCGGTTATTAGAAGACGACGGGCCGACGACAATCGTCGTCAACCTGCGCACTTCTACGCCACACTGAACCTCGTTTCCTACTCGTCCGTCACTTCTTCGCTTCTTCTTTCTTCTTCTCATTCCATTCACAAGTTTCTTCTATTTTTCTATTATTTTTACACCCAGACGCTCTTTTATTCCTCGTTTTTGCGGAATCAGAGCACTGTGTGATATTTGATTCAGTCCAATAATACTGAGTGCCGAGACGCTGACACAACAACAGGCCTTTACTTCTCCAATGAAGCTATCTTGGTCTTGCGAGCTATGCCAGCAGTCTTTTCAAGGTTCTCATCTGGAAGAAGTCTCTTCCCAGTTCCGAATTGCCTGTCCTTTTCCTGGAAGTACAATTTCCACTCCTTCCCCTTTTTCTTATCACTTCCAATGCTCCTTCTATACAATCAGCACACACTTTTTCACTGAACAAAACGCTCTTCCCATATGTTATTGTTTCGGTTTTCCATATAAAACGAACGAATGAAAAGAGCGAAAGAGGAGCGGAAGCGCCGTCGTTCTTCCGTTTTTATCATCTTTGCCTCCCCGTCCCGTTCTATCACTCAATATTTATCAATATCGATTCTTACACGTCTCGTTTCCATGATAACGATCGTCACGTCAACATCGTCCGGGAATAGTAGTCGTCGGAAATGTATGTAGTGTGTGAGAGACGTGTTCATTTTGTTGTCCTCCACCCGTGCCAGATGATCGCCACCACGCGCTTTTGAATCTCACCAAAGTATTCATGAAGTGGCCGTTGGCTCCATTCCCAGACACCCTTCCACCCCCATCTTTGATCGTGTCGAATTCAAACTTTTCGTGTGTCTGCGTCTCTCTGTCTCGCATACTCTCTCGTGCTTCTGGAGCACAACGAGTTGCCACTTGAGCCCCTGCTGCCGGGGGAGAGAACAACTAGTTTGTCACACTTTCTCCCGTCATTTCGGTTAGCTGTGTTCTGGACGCTGCGTGCTCTCATTAGCTCCAATTCCAAAAGAACTACTTCTCCGATGTTCCAGGAAGGTAGAGTAACAAAGATTCATTCCTCATGCATGGCTTTTAAATAGATTAGCCCTTCTCGTTGCGAGGACTCCCCTTCTTTTTCGCATCCATTTCCAATAAGCTTTCAAAAACAGTCTAACTTTGACTGGAGTTCATGCAATCCTATTTTCCACTAGTTATTTTCTATTCTGACCATGTTTATGGCTTTGAATATTCGGAATTTCCATCAACTAGAGCTCGGCATAAACAGATGTTTTCCGACTTCCACCCGTTATCCTGAGAACTCATAGTCAGCTCTCG
>LR539952.1:1814086-1951863 GCA_900536315.3 Caenorhabditis becei | reverse complement strand
GACATCAGAAGTCTTTCCCCGAGAGACTTCTGCCTCTTTCGCGCCGTTTCCTTCGAATATTCATCCAAAACCCATTTGAATAGCAGTATTCTCGGCTCCGCAGTGATCAGTGCCGTCTGAACCTCTCCTCTGCTTCTTCTCCCCGATTGTTTTCTGCGTCTTCTCCTCGGCTTCTTCTTCCAACACCTGTCTGCGTTTCTTCCTCCTCCACACACTCTCTCGTCGCGAATCCCAATGAGTAGCATAGAATTATCGGTTAATCTGCATCGCTCCACCACCCCGTTACATACACTTCGTCGCCATCTACACTGTCGAAAATGTACATTGTCGAGGCGACAGAAAATGTACACAAGTTTACCGCATTCGCCCAGTTTGTCTCTGCCTCGTTTAATATTTGTTTGACTCGTAATCCGAGAGTTCTCCAACTCAAAACCTTGGCTTCTTCAGCTCCAAATGCTCTTCTTCCTGCTCCTGATGACGTTCGCTTCCACGTTGGCGGACTACTGTGGCGAGCACAAAGTGCCGTTCGGACTGGAAGTCCACAAGAACGGAGTTGTCAACATTCTCTGCTCCCGACCCAACTGCCACGAGAAGAAGTATGCGGTAAGGCTTAGCTGATGCAACTAGAACACAATATTCTTTTCAGGAGTGCCCAGAAAGAGCCACATCCACTTCCTGCTCCACCAACTCTTCCTGGGTCGGAGGAGTGACCCAACATTCCGACGGACAACTCAAACTCATGTGCTGCGAGTACGACTTACTTCCTTTGTATTCCACTATTCAGTACCAAACTGTATGTTTTCCAGTAGAACTGGGCCTGATCTTATCTTATTTTCAGTTGACTATCCGACCCGGAGAGTACTTCGAAGGCGACGAACAGATGGACGGAGAAGCTGTGACAGCTTTCGATCTAATCGGAGACATTCAGCAGCTCAAAATGCCCGACGGGTTAGTTTTATTGATGAAAACACGAACTCTATTTGCATTTTTCAGAAACTACACATACAACCTTCTCATCTACCGTTACCACTGCGGTAACATCCCAGACACACCTCCCGCCTGGTACAAGCCGAAGCAGTGGCCCTACTGGAAATGAGACTAATGCTTTATCTTTCTGGGTTTTAGTAGCGGCGGGTGCTTCCGGGTTTCATTTTTTCGATTGCCTTTTTTCTGTAAACTGTTTTGAGTTACGATAAATTTGTGATCTCTACGCGTTTCTCTACCTATTTTACTATTTACGTGCTCGTTTGCATCATTCATTAGCATTTGTTTAGAAGTCTTGGTAAAACATGGGTTTCTGGATTTTACTGTTGCAACAACATGTTGACAGAATTTGAAATACATGTCAAACGTTTCGTTGGAACCCTTGTTCAAAGTTTTGTTCAACCGTAGTCTGCGCGTAAAGTTTGGCGCACTGTCCGCAACCGTGAGTTGCGTCAACCCATCGCTGACGCATTTTTTGAATGCGCCAAATTTACGCGCGAAGTCCTACTCGAATCGCCCGGGAAACGACCCCTTCTAGAAGTTTCCGCTGTGCTTTCAAGCCTTGAATTCGTTTTTTTTGCTGCCGATCTCGCCCAATTCTTTTCGTTTCGAAAGCTTTTTTCGTTGGAACTCTTATTGTAGTTCAAGCCGTTTTCGGTTTCATTTTCTCGCTGCTGTTCTGAGTAGCCTATTTTCACATTTTCGGCACCTTCATCCTTGTGAACTCTTATAGTTTTTCCGTTTTCTTGCTGCCGTTCTTTTTTTTCCTTTTCTCTATTCCTTGATTCATTTCCGCTGATTTAGGCACCGTCAAAATGTTTGAGGCCAAGCTCGCCAACGCCGGACTTCTCAAGAAGATCGTCGAGTCCATCAAGGTATCGAGATAGGATTTTGGGAGATAAACACAAAGAACATTTCAGGATCTTGTCACGGATGCCCCATTCGATTGCTCCGAAACCGCCATGAGCCTGCAGGCCATGGACTCCTCGCACGTCGCCCTCGTCTCACTGAAACTCGAGGTTCCCCGGCAATTTAACTTCAAAGTTTGAGCTCTCATGTTTTCAGGTCGGACTCTTCGACACCTACAGATGCGACCGAACAATCAACCTCGGCCTCTCACTCGCGAACATGTCGAAGGCTTTGAAGTGCGCTAACAACGATGACACGTGCATGTTGAAGGTATCAGCAATATTTCGCATCTTCCTCAACAATTGTATATTTCAGTACGAGGAGAACGATGGCGACTCGATCATATTCACTTTCGCCGACCCAAAGAGGGACAAGACCCAGGACGTGACTGTCAAGATGATGGACATTGACAGCGAGCACTTGGGAATTCCGGAGCAAGAGTACTCGGTCGTGTGCGACATGCCAGCTGGAGAGTTTCAGAAGACGTGCAAGGACCTTTCCACATTCAGTGATTCGCTCAACATCACTGCCACGAAGGCCGGAATCGTGTTCACTGGAAAGGGAGACATCGGATCCTCAGTTGTCACCTACTCCCCGTCCTCCAACACTGATGACGAAAGCGAGACCGTGTCTCTGGAGGTGAAAGAGCCAGTGAACGTCAACTTCTCGATCAAGTACATGAACCAGTTCACGAAGGCGACGACTCTCTCCGACCGCGTTCGTCTGTCGCTCTGCAATGACGTGCCAGTCGTTGTCGAGTACCCGATCGAGGACAACGGATACCTCCGCTTCTACCTCGCCCCAAAGATCGACGACGACGAAAACATGGATTAAGCCGCAATCCTCCCCATTCACTCACGATCTCCCCATTCTTCACATGTTCATGTTCCCAAGTTTTACATTTGTGCTATGTTACGATTCACTTTTATGATTTCACTTTGACAGATAAATTGATTGATACTGGGAAAAATGTTGAGTTGAGTTGAACCGCTGAGAGAATTCGTGTGTGAGGATGTAGGAGCGGCTGTTTCTGAAAAACTAAGCGACCATTATGGATAACATCCTCAACGTTTAGGCCCGTTTCCACATGCACATTTCTAGAAACTCTAAAGCCACGTTCGATTTCGAATTCCGCGCTCATTTCCAATTGTTCTATTGAAATTTCAAATGCATTCAAAAGAGACGTCGAAGGAAAAAACAGATAAAGATGAGAAGAAGAAGAGCCGCGAAGAGGTGTCTCTGAATCCGCAGAAGAAGCGGATTGAGCAACTTCGTCATCGGAAGGAACTGGAAGAAGCACTGAAAGAGAAACAGTGAGTGAGCGAAAGGATGCGAGGGAACGGAAAGATCTGTTGCAGAGCTCACAGCAAGAGTCGGTCGAAGCCGTCAAAGGAGGTGACAACGACAAAGTCTCCGGGGGACAGTGTGAAGATGAGTGCCGAGCCGGTGGATTGCGAGTGAGTTGCTGATAACTGGAGATACTGGAGAAACATTGTTTACATTCAGATATTCTGCTGAAGATGATCACGAGGACGAAGAATACAAGAGTGCGAAGAACGAAACGCTCAAGAAACTTCTGGTGGACAAGAGACGGCTCGAAAAATCATTGAGACTGGCGGGTGAGAACGAGAAGAAGTTGAAGTCGATTCTGGATGTCTCCGGACAATGGTTCGACAAGTACGAGGCGATGTTGGACGACTTGGACGAGCAGCTCACTGCGTACGATAAGAGCCGGAAAGTCATCGTTGACAACATTATCAACAATGTGAGAACTCTCCGAACAAAGTATGAGTTCCATGGAAACATTTTTTCAGGTGAAACCGCTGTGCGAGAGATGGAAGGAGAGTCGGAAGACGATGCAGGCCATGAAGTTCGCTGGAATGGGCATGCCGTCCATCAGCTTCTTCAGCAATCTCGTCCACTATGGAATCTCGATTCTACGTCAAGTGCTGTTCGCCATGGCCTACTGCCGGGACCTGATTTCAACGAACTCAACTTCCGATTCCCCGCGAACTGTTTCTCCGAGTTTGATCGGTACAAAATGAATAAAGTCTAGAGTTTGAGTAACTTTTTACAATAATATCAACAGTTTGTAACAAAAACAATAACAAAAAGAAGAGGTTGCTCGCATTCCGGTGCTCATCCTTTCATTCAAGTCCTGCAAATAAGAATAATTGATCTGAAAAGATAGTTTTTCCTCACCTAACTGAGCAACTGTGTCATTTCCTTGGCGAGTTTGCTCACATCTTTGTTCTTACGGGCTCCTTTCTTATTTTCCAACGACTGTTCCACTTTGAACGGATACTTGCTCTGAAAAAGAAATGTTTTCTGAGAGAAGGTTATTGAGAATGCTCACCGTATCCACGACACAACCATTCTCTTCGCACTTTTCGACGATGGTGCTCCAGTGCTCCACTTTCTTCAGCATCTCCACATTTCCGATCAGGATTGTGACCTGCTTCGCACGGGACATCGCAACATTCAACCGGTTTTTCAGCTGCATGAACTCCTGAATGTCGTCGTTCGTGCAGCACAAGATGACAATCTCCTTCTCGGATCCTTGGAACGAGTCGACTGTTCCGCACTTGATAGCTTTCTCGCGGAGCACATCGGTGAGCAAGGATGTTTGAGCACTGTAGTACGAGATGACTCCGATGTCCGACGGGTCAACAACGTATTTCTTTCTGTCTTTCGCAATGATGAAATTGACGATCTGCTCCACGATCGCTCTTTCGGTAGTGTTGGCGAAGGATGTTCCCATCGCCTGTCCCTTCGCTTTGTTATCAACAACCATAATCGGAAAGCGACTGTTCGGCCAGAAATGCGGTCTCTTCGTCATGAACTCATTCCTCTGCTCTTCAGTCACTCCCGAGATCAACTCGTTGTTGTAGAACATCTCTCCGAGCAGCTTAGTTGTGACCGGGTGACAACGGTAGACGCATCGGAGGATGGCTTGTGGGAACATCTTCTCCGTAACAGCTCTCTCCATGGCATTTCCGACTCCGTAGTCTTTCAGTTTTCCTGTCAATTCTTCCTCGCAGTACGGTGGAAGCTGGTGGATGTCTCCGATCAATCCGAAGCAGGCACAAGGCAATGTGGTCAGGAGACTGAGCAGAGTGTACTCGGGAAGCTGACTGGCCTCGTCGATTTGGACAGTGGACACCGACAGAAGCGAGACGATCGAAGAGAGTCCTGGGAGCGAATTCGCAGTGACGACGATGATATCTGGCTGGTAGAGCTCGAAGAAGTCGCCAATCATCTGTCTCGGCCATACCTTCCTCATCGAAACTTGACCGAGTACACTCGTCGCGAGTTTGTTCATACGGGATGGGCACACGTGAACGACGTTCTTCAAGTAGCTGACGATTCGGATCATTGTGTTTCTCTGCAGCTTCGGGAATGTCGACGGTCCGATCTCAGTGGCCCATTTCATAAAGACTGTTTCCATCAGGTTCGGCATGTCGAGACTGGTACGGCAAGCTTCCGGCATCTCCTTCCAATTGTTCTCAGACACGTATCGCAGGAACTTCACATCTTTCACTTTGCCAAGCGTCTTCAGAGCAATGTCGATGAGATTGACACTGGCATAGTTGCTCTGAGTGAGCAGGAGCTGTGGTTCCTTCTGGCCGCCTTTCGCCTTGTTCTGCTCGAACATGTACAGTGCCGCAGTCACGATTGTCATTGACTTTCCACAGCCGAACGGCGAGTTTCCGAGGATGATTGGGGTACCGCTGAGGACACGTGACACGTACTCACACTGGAACTCGTTGAGACTGATGGAGTCGGCGCACGGGAAGATGTACTGCTTCTTGGGTACGACAGAGCAGCTTTTCATCGGCGGGCCTCCGTACAACGTTTCGATGATTCGTTTTCCATTTGTGTTCTTCTCCATATCTGTGAAGAAGCCGTCTTGAATCAGGAATCCTTCAATCGGCTGTCGCTGCTGAACAGTGTACACATCCGTTTCGAAGTTGAATGAAGCTGGAGCGTCTCTCGAGAGTCTCGCAACGATTTTCAGCTTGGATCCTTCGCATAGAATTGTCTCGACGACAGCATTCACCGAACTCCTCACTCCCGGTCTGACCTGATTGCTCGAGCTCATGCTCAGTCGTCCATTGCTATGCCAGAGTCCTTCCGTCGGCTGACTCTCCGGATTGTCGATCGAGAATCTGACGAGCAGTCCGTCTCTCTTTGGATTGATCATGGTGAACTTGCGGTTGTCGTCGTGCGAACTGAACACCGTCTTCGCAGCCGAGTATCCAATCAGAGCACAGAACTCGAGAATCTCTTCTCCTTCGAACTCGTATTTCTTTTTGAAAGCATCAGTTCCGATCTCGAACATTCTGGTGTGGTTGCCGGAAGTTTGGAACTGATAAATAGTTCCAGTGACCTGCGGGTATGGAGGAATCGAGGAGCTTCGCGAGATAATCAGCGGAGTACTGCTCGGATGATGATCTTCGGTGAAGTTGCACGACACCTTCGTCGGGACAAACATATCTCCCGTGTACACTTTTTCTTCCGTGAGTTCACAGTTGTCTTGCTGCACTCGCATCGCTTCTCCGAATCCTTTCACAACCGCCATTCCATTTTCCATGACTGCAAACTTCACATTGGACACCAGTTTTCTCGGCAGCACAGTCATCGTTCGAACCATCCACTTGCATTCTTTGTCCATATTCATTGTGGAGACGTGCACCGGATCGACAGCTTTTCCAGTCGTTGCCAACTCGGTGACAGCAACGATGTCTCCGAGGAAAAGGTTTCCGATCATACTTTCTCGACATCCTTTCGCCACGGTTCGGTCGTTGACTTCGACAAATCGGAGATCTCCTCGATGCTCACCATGCACATTCAAGTGACACGCCATCAGGATGTACTTGTCGTCCTTGACGGAAACGACCTGATACAATGCTCGACATTCATCCACGCCGGAATACGTAGGCAAGCTTCCCGGAGCAATACTGCTTCTCGTGAGGACTTCAGCAGGCGGCAACTTCTTCATCCATCTCCAGGTGGAAGCGGTGAAATCGATAGCATCCTTGTGTTCGTATCGCTTCAGTTCTCTCTGCACGTCTGGCAACTCCTCCAAGTCTTCGGACTTGACCGGGAATTTTTGTTTGTAGAAACGACTGAAACAATTGCTGTCCTGTTCAAATTTGCGTTTCGATTCGAAGAATCGGGTATCCTGAAAACAAGCTTCACATCGATTTTATTCAGAAGTTTTCTCACCTCTTCAGATTCTTGCTTCTCTTTCTTTTCAGGTTTCGGTTCGACATATTTATCCGACGGATTCACCTCTTCATCTGCATCGGCTATTTCAAAATTAGCCTCCGTAAAGAGCTGTTTTCTGAAAAATGCATGAACTCTTTGCTACAATTTCGTATTTTTACCGATTACGAGCGTGTCGTTTCATAATCGGAAGTTTTTCGAATAGTTCTCACAGGAATCTACCTAAAAATCCAAAATTTATTCCCGAAATTAACCGACTAATCGGACGGATTACTCGAAAAACGCAGAGATCCCAAATATTGCTCACTGTAAAAAAGTTCACCAAGTGGGTTACTGTAGTGTGGTCGACTGTACGACGGTGAGTGTTTGGTTCTATTGAAATAAAAGAAAAACAAAGTAAAGAACGATTGTGAAAATCACAATTATTTATGCACAATCGGAACCGACGCTTTTAAAACAGGCAAAATCATTTTGAATATACACTTCCATAATGAACTTCTGTATTCTTGTTTTTCTTGTATCTGTCAGTACTGGTAATTTCCGAAGATAACGGACATTCTGATGGAATTTCAGCCGCTGCAACCGGAAAGTTTCATTCCGAATCCACTTCCGCACCAGACGACTTCACCATTCCCCCGTTGGGTTTGCAGTTGGATGAAGGGTAAGTGAGAATGTCCTTTCACATGACTCACTCGCCGTCTGTTTGATATGTGACAGACTGCAGTTCTTCCAGAGTAACAGAGTCCACCATAGACCCATCATCAGAAGACGTTCCCGTCTTCAGAAGTATGTTTTCTCTCGCCTATTTACCCATTCGTTTTGTTTGCAGTGAAACGATCCATCCGCCACGCTGTGTCAGAAGAACAAATTCTCTCCGACTGATTGGAAACTCCTCCGCTTTTCCTCGTCTTTTCCGTCTCTTTCTCCAGAATAAAGTCGCTTTTCTCCGTGCCAAAATAACCATAAAACCGAGAGTCGGCCGTAAAAGAACTGCTGACATCTGGTTTCCGAATCACGGACTCTTCTGTTTCTCCTTCTATTCTCCCCTTCCATTCTTTCGGTCCGTCGCGAGACTCATCAAAATTTCGAAACGTTTTTCATCTGCCCATCAACCAAAAACGCCATTCTCTCTGCTTCAAATCCCCTGAAGAATTGGCTGTCTTCTGAACGTGTACTACTTTTTCTTTTTCTGCCGTCTTGTGACTTTTGACTTTCTATTAGCGTCCCGGACCCTAGAGATCATCGTGACGTGGCACCACCCCTTCTCAGAGACCACTGCTCCAAACAACTGACTTCAAGTTCATATTTTAGTTTTTGGACGTCCCGTCTCCCTTCCTACATCGTGTAAGCCTCCGTTCCTCTAATCTCCTTTCTCCCGAAGCCGTTGTTTTCCTGCAGAATGCTCGAGTCTCCGGACTCTCCAGTCGTCGTATGGTCCCGACCGCCGTCTCTCCGATCCCTCCGAACCGGTAAACGAGTGGTACCTGGCCAGTACGTGCTCGACGAGCCGGACACTCTCTGCGTCCTTCCTTCATCCATGAGACTCGTCTGTTGTCTCCTCACCCTGCTGCTCATTTGCTCTTTGATTGCTGCGATTCTCAACAGTTTACAAGGCAGTTCAAACGGTTCAGTCAGTTATTGCAAGCGACCAGAAGAACCTTTTCGACCTAGTATACTGTGAGTCTGATATCGAATCTTGAAAGTAATATCTGCTTTCCAGGTGTCCCCGTGAGTCCATGTTTTTCTTCTACAAGTGCTGTCCCTCAAGTATAGATCCAGAGAAAAGCGAATGTTGTGCCAAGATCAGAATATGGCTGCTGTAGGTCCCTTCCACTGGAAAACATCCCAATCGTTCGTTTCAGATTGGCCATCGTCTGCGTGGTGCTTTCCTGCCTCGTCGGCATTTGCTACTCGGTCTTCCGATACTTCTGTCGTCACTGTCGACTTTCTTCCTGGAAACCGACCCGACTCCGATCAGATGTCTAATCGTTCCGTTCACTTGTACCATTCCATACGTGTTCAACATTCATTCATTCACTCAAAAACTCATTCATTCATCCATTCATCCCAGGAAAGAAACATACGATAATCAGATGAGAAGTGTCCTAAGAAACATTTACGGAGAAGGAGTTAGTAGGAATTCATTGAGATAATCAATCAATAAATAATCAATTACGGCTTATGAACGGATATCGGAGACGCGGTCTCAAATGAGCGATCGGAATTCGGAGACTAGAAGGCGGCGAGGGAAGAGCTTTTTTGGACGGGGGACCGGTGACAAGGTTAGCGACGAAAAGAGTTTATGTTGTCTGTGGTACTCGGATCGAACATGCACTGCACGGGAGAGAAGAAGCAGTTGCGGTCGAGTTTCGGGGAACGCGAAGAGACGATGGGCTCCTTGGCTCCGTGTTGGGCACGTCTGAAATAAAATGGTTGGATCAAGAGAAGTAAAACAGTCTTGGTATTCAGAGGATCTAAGACTCACACAAGCCAGTCGTAGTAGTTCTGTCTGCTCTGGAGCCGACGTTGTCCTTCTGCTCCTTGAATGAGAACGGAGAAAGCCAGAACAATGCAGAGAAGGAGCTTCATTCCGACAGGGGTTACCTGGCAAGTATACAAATATGAAGACGAGCCGCGCGTTTTGTTTGTGTTTTTGTTTCGTTCAAGAGACCGAAAAAACGGGGAGTAATGGTGATGGGAAAGGGATTGAATTCGGATTTGGTGATGAACGAAAACAAAAGGAACGCGAAGGAAAACGGAGAATGTCTGGAGGAAAGGACAGTGATCCGACTGGGAGACGTGGGAAAGAGACCAATTGTTATCAGGAGTGGGCCGGAGCAGCAACAAGCACACTTCGTACCCGATATTGTACCGACTACGAAACGGGGAGACGTCAGTTGATGAACGTCACGGAAGGATGCTCGAAGAGGAAATGGAGACAAACTTTTGATAATTGGCAGAGACAATGATGATGACGATGGGGGGAGGACGTCCGAGAGCCGAACTATAATTGCACTGCGACGAGCAATTAAACGGCGAGAAGTAATTGAAATACTACTATGACGGGAGACGGAAACCAATGATTACTGTAGTTTGGCATGGATCAGAATGAACATCTGAACTGGGAAGTAGCTCGGAATGTCTATGTCATTCCGCCACAAATGTCATTTTCATTGGAATTCTTACGCTCGCTGCACCTGCTCAATTAGGTTGAGCGGGGACGCGGAATGCAACAAATGACAACACAAAACACTGATAAACTGATTACTGTATGACATAGGTCTCTATTTTTGGAAGAGATTTTGGAAGGCGCGTTCCCACTCAATCAGTCACTAAAAGCCGGCTCTGCTTTTCCAGGGAAATATGAAAACTGGGGTAACAACGAGACTTGTGGATCTTTGTCGTTACTCAGATACATGGAAATGTATGAATCGCCTACGTAACATCATCTGACAACTTTGAAAAGAAGCTCTGACCGAATGATTCCACGTCACACCTCCTGGATACAAATCGGGACAGAATGGCCTCTGAGCACCAGAAATCGGCGGAGTCAGTACCCGTTCTTCTGATTCAGAACTCTGTTATATTCCAGGGGAACGTTCCAGTTTCAGCTGCACAGAGTGCCGGGAACTCTCTGCGAAAAACAACAACACACTCCCATCGGACGTCATCAAAACGCGTGAAAAGGTCTCTTCAAGACTCTCTTGAATTCCTCATAAAAACTGGTAATTCGAGTAGAAAAGTCTCCCACGCACACGCGCCTTCCCTTATAACTGAACTTCCGATTGTACCGAACGCAAAATAAAGAGGAAGCACGGAGGGAAAACAACGTTTTGTACCTGGCTCATGGCAACTGGAACAGAGAATGGAAACTTGCGAACGGGTGAGTCAGTCACTTCTGGATCTCTGCGAACCAACGAGGAAGTGTTCCAACGAATTCTCTCGCACCACTTGGTCCACGTTGCCGATTTCTAACTTTCGAAAATACGAAAACAGCAGGAACGGGTGTTCAAAAAAGGTCCGGTCGAAATTAAACATGTCCTCTTGGATAGATTTCTTGAGGTGATTTTTCTATCAGAGCTGTTTTAGTTATCATTAAAAAAAATAATGCAGAAGAAGAGGAGTGAGATGTGGCGTTCCGAAAAGAACCGATTGTATCGTTGGAACTCCATTTATTTGTCTCCAAAATCTGAGAACGAATCCATTAGCAAAGCTCTTTTTGGCCAAAAATGTAGTTCAGATGATGAATGTGGGAATTCGTATCTGAGAATTCGATTTCTCTATATTTTCGAAGCGAATGTGGTCTCTGTGAGTTTGAACTCCTGCTGAGGGACTGGAAGCCCAGACGGAACAAGTCAGTTACAAGCCGAAGAAACTTTTCTTCCAGATTCATCGGATCGGTGGTGCGGCACGATGAAATCCCTTTGCAGGTCCTTTTGAAGTTGCATCGGACTATCGAATTTATCTGGAAGAAAACAAAAAACAACTGATAAAACCTCTGGAATTGGGAGAAATTTGAGAGATTTTCGAAAAAGACCCCCCAAATGGCCATCGCAGAACGCAAAGATTCCCTTTGTCGGTCCGTTTTCAGGAATGCAACTGTACTCATCTTTCGTGGAACTTCTCCGATTCTTCGTCTCGTTTTCATGTTTCCTTCGTCATCAGAATCGCAGTTGCACACGTGTTTCTTCCTCATCGGAAGTCGCGAAGAAACAAAGAAAAATGCGGAACTGAACGATTCTCCTCCTTTTATACCCTCTGGATCTGACCTTATCCGTTCTCAAGTTCACGGAATCGCGTGAAAAAGCTTCAACGTTTTTGCAAGGAGGGTGGATCTACGTGGTTGGTTCGGCCAGTCTGTCTTTGAAATTGTTCAGTTTATTGGGGAAAATTGAGAGAGAGACTTTTAGCAAAAATTAGAAATAACTGTATATAGAAAGGGTTTGCAGGTGGAGAGACAGACGTTAGAAACGAGAAACGGGGAGATTGTATATACAGCAACTACCGATTTGCAGGGAGAGGAAAACATGGAGGAGTAGATCCTGGATGGAAAATTAAACGGGTAAGAGGAACAGAGAGACGGGGATGGTGAATAAACACAGTGTTGAAGAACTGGAGCATCGTTGAAAGATCATTTAGGCATTCGATCCGCTAGCACCGTCGTCCATGCGGTCCCCCGCGTTTCCGCTCCCCGAGATCTCTTCCGCGTCGGCTGGATCGTCTTTTAGCACGGCGTCGCCTTCATTCTCGCCAAAGTTCAACCAGGACTGAAAATTGAAACTCATTATTGATAATCGGATTTAGTCTGAAGAAAGTCAGACTAATTGTCGACGTACCTGCTCGACAATCTGCTGGACTCTCTTCTCGTACTCTCTCCGGTTCTCTTGGTAGAGCTGCGCGGCGAGCGAGTTGGCTGGAGAATTCGGATTCGGCTCGTCGAGCAACGACTGGATCGATGTCAAAATGGCAGCAACGTCGTAGGTAGGGGACCATCTATTTTGAAGAATGTCAAGGCAAATAGACCCGTCTGCGTAGACATTCGGGTGGAACATCTTCGATATGAACTTGACCGTCGGTGGTTTGTTCGGGTACTCTTCCGTGAACTCGAGAGACAGTTTGAAGGTACCGTCCTCGAATGGCGTCTCCTGAGGACCGAAGATAATCGCTTCCCAGGCCAGGATGTTGTCTTCGGTAGGCGCTCCGGAGACTCCTGCTGGTGGATCTTCCTGCAACGATTTCGAATGCGATAGTCGTAGCGTAGTAGATAACTCACCTGGAGCTTCTTGAAGTCTCTCATCAAACGTCTACGGCTTGGGGTGGTCATATTGATATCCTAACTTCTAAAAGAATGATTAATAAGACAGAATCAATACACAGGTGAAAAATATATGAAGCGCTGAAAACGCCGGATTCAGAGAAAAGAAAAGAGAAATTGTGAGGAAGGAAAAGTAACAAGTTTATTGACATGCAGTTTCAAGATCTTCTAAAGTTTGAATCATCTGCTGCACCTCTTCGGAAGATTCCAACCAGCCTTCCTGCAAAATCAAGATGAGTGTGGTCTCGAAAGGAAACGACCCACTTTTTTACAAATGTCATCAAGTCGATGCACTCGTTGCAGTAAATCCATTAATCTCTGCCCATTTGACTTCTTCTTTCTCTCCACACTCTCCACCATCTCTCGCGCCTCGGGACCCAGATCTTCATCGAAAACCACGTCGCCACTCACGCTGAAAATATGTCGCCTTGATTTGCAGGAAATGGATCGAGCAACGTACACTTCCACTTCCTCTCCGATAATTTCTCCATCTGCCAGTGCTCTTGCCGGCTGCTCAATCTGAAATGCATACTTGAATGGCGTTCTTTACAGCCAAAAAACTCACAAAGGTCGGATGTGAGGCATTTCGGTACGAGTAGGCGACAATGGCGAGATTCTGGTTGACCAATTGAGCAGACACTTCGGGTGGGCAGGCTGGGAGGACTTTGAGCAGGAACACTTTGCGCACGAATCCGAACACGGAACCGAATTTTTGTCCGTTGTATCGACGGCAGATCACCTGAAATGCATGGGGATTGTGTAAAGTTCAAGGGGGAAGAAGCAGATGTTCGGAGAAAAGTCGGAAAATATCATAAACACTCAGGAAATCCAAGGGTGCCTGCCAGATGGCGAACAAAATAGTCCCATGACCGACCGGTGGAAAACTTCATATCAGCCATCAGCTGTTTTGAAAAGATTCGAGAGGCGTCAGGTGTTATCACGGGCCGAATGGCACGCGCAAATCAATTTCTCAGATCTACCTTCAGTTTTTTGATGTTTTTTATTAAGTTGTTCTCACCTGTAGCTCACAACTGCCGGGAGGATGATGGTTCTTGTTCACTCGTTCTATCCGCCAACTCGAGAAGTCTTCTTCTGACGGGTACACGATTCGGAAGTAGCGGTGGCTTCCAGATGGTCGTTGCCATTCGTTTCCGTCGCAGAAAAGCGATCGGTCGCCGCCGCATTCGTTGATGTCGAGCACAAAAGTGATGCATTCCTGCACGTCCTGCGGCACCGATTTCCCATAACTAAAAGAAATGTCGATGAGAAGTTTCTGGAAAACTCGGAGAGAACGGAAATGTGATGATACATCGGAAAGGGAAGTGGGAAATTGTCTAGACGAGATTGGGAATGCAGAGAATAGCAGCTTTCGCTTGGAACTGTTGTCAAGTGAGATGAATTATTCACTACTATAGTAGGTGCAAGATTTCACAACTAAAAAAATTTCGTCATCTGACAACACATTGGCAGAGAGAATACAATGAACAGGTGAAAAGATTGCGATTTCGATAATTTCGAATAGAACCGGACAGTGTACTTTTCGAACATGCCAAAAAAAAACTATTGAAGAACAAACACATTTGAACGATAGGTAGAGTGAAGAGTCAACATGTTTTGCAAGCGATCCGAAAAACGATCAAAATACGGGCGGCACTGACGACGATGAAAAGATCGAAAATTGATCCACTTTCGAAGGAGACACGCTTTTGTTTTGGCAGCCGAGACGACGGAAATAACTGATTCACTAGCCATGCGTCGGAAGGTTGCCTAGACGATTGGCGGACGATCACAATGTTTTAAAAAAGTTTCCAAAAAACGAGAAAGCCATCGAAATAGAGGGGCGACGCGTTTTGTACTTTACTTTTATTTGCCGATTTTTGATTCTTTTGAATCGGATGCACTCTCTCGCAATTTCAATTCGACCAGAACTGTCTAACGATTATCAGGAGAAGTGTCAAATGTCCTGTTATCAACGGAATGCATGTAAGGAGTTGGAAAACTGACAGAATCTTTGTAAGAAACGTGATATTCGGGGAGTTCTAATCAGTTGTGGCCACTCAAACACGAGAAGTGATCAACACTTTGCGACCGCCGCGCGAGCAGGTGAATCACCTGATCCGCGGGGGCACACCTGTGTGTTCTAAGTGGAGAGCCGAGAAAAACAGTACGAATCTTGATTGTGAGAGACTGGTAATGGATGGATTGAGCTGGTTGAGCCGTGTCACGAGATATCCGAGGCAGAAAAGACAGAAAGATGAAAACGAGGAAGGAAGTGGGGAATGGGATAGCGTGAGCATGGACTGGAACTCTCCGCAGTCTCTGTTTTTTTTGTTTTCTGAAAGTAGATTATCCAGTAACTCATTTTGTCAGCTTCTCTCGAATGCACTATTTCACGTTCACCACGTTCGCCAAAGTTTTGGGAAGGCAGAGAAGCCGTAATGGAGGATAAAGTGCACGACGGCAGTTGTCTGGATAGAAAACGACGCGGCCGGAGAGAGACGAACGAAAGCAGCTAAAAAACAAGGACGACCCATCTTCGTTTTCGAAGCGCTTTTCAAAAATAGATGACGTCATGTGATGGATTGGGTTTCTTGTCGGAATAGAGAAGGAACTTTGAAATACGGCGAGACACAGAGAATGGGAATCAGAACGACTCGCGGAAGATTGGTTGTATTCAACCGCTGAGTCACGGCGGCTAAAGAAGGATCGCAGGCCTTGGGGGATATACATTTTCCAATAACGCTTCCAACTTGCGAGCACCTTCTTGGTCTCGAGAGGAAATAAATTTATTAACAGGCAGAGATCCATTGGATTTGCATTTCCGTGGGTGTTTTTCTGGACGGAAATCTTCATTCCAGTTTATGTGCTCCCACGCCTATGTCGTTGTTTTGCACAGCCAGCAGATTTCGAAAATCGCACGTACTTTCCGGATTTAAAAATATTTGCGCGGAGTTCCAAATTTCACAACTCTTTCAAATTTCACATTTTCCCACAACAATGCTGGTGGCAAAAGGTGGAAAAAAACAAAAAAAGAAGTAAGAAAAAAGAAAAAGAAGAAGCAGTCTGACGACGTCGTCGTGGACGTGGGAGAGGACGGAAACAGAAGTAGAAGGAGGAGGAAGAGTGACGAAATATTGATGAAAAGGAGAACGAGACGCAGACAAACACGCGGCCGGCAAAAATAGACGGCCGCAGAATGAGAGGCTCGCTCCCTTTGAAAATGGCGACGAAGCGGTGTGGAAGACGAGACGCAGACGTCACAGAGAGAGCGATGGAACGAAATGGAAGGTTGTCGTTTCGGCTTCGTTCGGATGAATCGATGTATGCGGGCAAGAGGGAGGAGGCGCAGGAAAGGTCGAAACACGACAAACACTCATTTTTTTTACCGTCATTCCTGATGTCCTATGACGTGGATGCCGCCCAAAAAGGTGAAAACAAGTGTGACTAATGTGACTTTTGAACCTAGAAAACTTACGCAAGGAACTTTCCAGTCGAGAGAAGAATCGATACTGCCGTGTTGTAGTCGCTTCCATGACGGGCGAAAATCGGCACTTTCTGCTCGGGATCTGCACACTTCTGAAAGTTTTCAATTCTTGACAGATCTATGTATTTCTTTTGCCTTCCACGTCACCGGTTCGAACTGCTTCTCGGTCTCATCTTCGTAAACAGTGAGCGGATGTGCTTGTCCCATCCATTCATAGCAAATGACTACATACGGAATCATGTGCTCGGCTTTGTCGAATCCTGAATCAGAAGTGGACCGTCGACTGGTTTCTGGTCGTCAATACCTGAATAGATCCTTCTGATGAAGTCGCCACGTGAATCGGTTCCGGGGTGGATGAATTGCTCACAAACCATCTGAAATATTGTTCGACTACGTCTCATTCGTATTGAGTTACTTTCAAATTATGATCGTTTCTCTGGGTCACCAGAGGCTGTCCATTTCCATCTCCTATCACGTACTTTCGAACAAACATCTGAGCATTGTTCCAAGATCCCAGACCGTCACTGCAGATGTCTTCCTTCTGTAGCCCTCCTTCTATATGGACAATGAATGTTCCTGTGTTTGTGAATTCTTGCGGAATGGAGGTGCAGATGAGATGTTTAGGAATCTAAACTTTCAGGCTTCTAATGAAATCAACATAATCTCAGACCTCGGAAGCAAATGTGGACATGAAGTGAACAACTTCTTTGAGGGAAACTGCTGTATCCATGTATATCGGCCAATCGAAGTGCATTCCAGAACCATCTTTCCGCACAAACACACGCCACGTCTTCGAAGAGGAAGGCTCTGCGAAGTAACCAGATATTTTCTTTTTCTCTGTCAAAGATACCTCCATCTTCTTCAATAATTTCTGGGTCCGAGTCATCGAGATCGTGCTCCATATCGTCAAACGTATCATATTGCTGGAAAGACTTGGCGCGAGCCGCGCGTGGAAGCTGTCGCTTCGGCAAATGGATCACACTGAAAAAACGCTTAGAACGTCTTCAATTCTCAACTTGTGCTCAATCCACCTACTCTCCTTTCCGTTTCCGACCCGGTTTCTTCGGCGCACCTTTCTTTTTGCTTTTTGTCAGCGACGCTCGTCCGTGATTTTCTTGCCACACCCGAACCTGGAAAAACGAGTTTTCGAAAGGATCTTTCCAAAATTTTCGAATTACCTCTTCTGCTGCAACTTCTTCAGGATCTGAACATCCTTCTTCGCCAATGTCAAAGTGATTAAGCTCTTCTGAAAAAATGTTTCCCTCGTTTTTTTACGGAACTTTTCGAACTCACCGATATGTTCGACGTCATAAACAATTTCCTCGCCTTCAATGAGGATTTCTTCTCGCTGGTTCATTGCGCAACCAGAAAAAGTTGAAAAATCAATAAATTTGGTAACGGGAGCGCCTCTTTGCTGGATTACTTTTCGAAAAAAGAGAAGAAAGTTTCGCGAAAATGTTTTTTTTCGGCGCCGCGGCCTAGAACTTTCACTGGTTTTCTCGTCCGCCAGCCACGCGATTTTTTGAACTTGCACAGCTCCCGCTTAGTGCTGTCGATTTACGTAATAGTCACTGCTCCCGCTTAGTGCTGTCGATTTACGTTAGAGTTTTTTAACGACCAAAACACAAAAGAAGCTTCTTCTTGGAAGAATTAAAATGTATAAAATATGAAGAATAACCATTATAAAATCATAAAAAGATTTTTAAAGTCTAACTTCGAATTGTAAAAAGCATATCAAAAACCATTGTGCTAGTCGAGTCTCGAGCTTATTCATTCGTGAATTCACGTTTAGTGTTATCCGTATCCTTTGATGTGGCTCTGAAGAGTTATTTTGCATTTGTTTCGAATCCGGTCAACTGCGTCCCTTATCCAACACTTTTTTGAGAACGTATTCTTCGGATGAAAGGTGGCGAATGGTCTTGATGATTTCCGAATTGATATTCCTGAAAGCCACAAGAATTGTACAAGGAACACAATTTTATTGTTTTCCATAAGAATTTTCGAAAGATCGTCGACTACGTATCACCGGAACCATGTTTGCGTGTGGTCACGAATCCCTTGCGTATCTTCTGATCCAGATGGTTCCACGAAGGAAAAAACAATAGAATACGTTTTAAAAGTGTTAGCAACAATAGTTGTCGTTTCGATGGTCTCAGGAATGATATTTCTGATATTTCTGATTCTACGTCACAACTTCCGAAAGATTTTTTGCCTAAGACTCTTGGTTTCGAATAGAATTCATGATCATCGACTTCTGAGAACTCGTTCTTTGTTGACTCCCATTCTGTTTTTGTTTATGCAGTTAAAGTCTCAAAAATAGGATATCTCGTTTATTTGGAATAAACAGAAGCACATATTCATTATCTTTGAATTCAGTCGTATCTCGTCGACGAGTAATGCGTCTCTTTCTCTCCGTAGACCGTCGTGAGCGACTTCGCCGGCATCGGACGGATCATCCATCTACAGAAGAGTCTTCTGAATCCGTGGTTGTACGGTTTGATGTAGTACATTGTGATAATGGGTTGGACCAAAGGAATCACACTGAAATAGGGGAAATGATCGGATGATCGGAAGGGTTCTGACATACCTAAATATTGTGTACACGAGGTACTCTGCGACGGTGACATCAATGAATTCGAGGTGGTAGAGACCGTAGAGAGTGATGGGTGGGAAGACGAGGAAGATGGGCACGGATGCTTGGATCGTCAGCACCTGGATCAACTTCCGATGCCCTTTCTCTGTTCCTTCACTCATCGTCTGCAACAAAACATTCAAAATATGATTTGAGCCGTTCCGAAACGCACTGTTTTGTTATGAAGAAGGTAGTTGTGAACCTTCTTGTAGAAGAAAATGACCATCACGTAGATTGGAAACATCGGAAGGACGATGGTGGCTAGAGTGATCGAGGTCAACGGGGACTTGATCATGTGGTTTCCAGAAATGAAGAAGTGGTCCAGTTTGTACTGGGGCTTGTTCTCCTTTAAGTACGCAGTGATCTCGTCTGGCGGAGACTCTGAGCAAATGAAGCAAATCTGAAAGAAGGGTCTGTTGATTGGCTTCGTTCCGGTGCACATACATGTTGGGCAAATGCCACGAGCCAGAGGCAGAAGCACATAATGACACAGGATCTTTGCTCGGGAGCAGGTCGGATAAGGATCCAGTAGCGGAAGCCGAAGGAGATCGGGAAGCAGAGGAACATGTAGAAGAGAGAGTGCAGCATGACACAGTAGGCCCAGTAGCCGCCTTGAGATCCTCCGATCCAACCGGCAGGACCCAGGGAAACATAGGCAAAGGCCCACTTGTTGGGGATGATTCTGATTTGGGCGAGGGTGCAGGAGATGGAAAAGACGAGGTCTCCGAGGGTGGTGTTGATGAGGAAGATGCTGTAGAGCTGGAGACTCTTCGGAGACTTGAACACGATGAGGTAGATGAGGATGAGGTTGAGAGGAATGGCCAGCGAGCCGGTGATCCACCAGAAAGAGCTCGCCGCGTAGTCGTACGGAGTCCACTTTTGTTTCTGAACGATCAGAGATTTACAATATTCCAGAGAAATGCCTCAGTTTTCCTAGAAAATGTTTCAGCGGGCATCACACAACACACGTCAACTACACTTGTCGAATTGGAAATTGGATTTTCGGGGGGGAAGGGTCTCGACTCGGTGAGCACTTGGACCGCAGAGGTTAAAGTTTGGATAGAATGTGTTCTGTGCGTTCATTCCGGGGATAGACTAAAGGACGAGAAATAAGGAAGTTAGGCTGGGATTGGCAATCAGGTCAATATGTCAGCATGTGCGCATGTCGTGTTTCAATGGTCATGTGAGCCCGATATCTGGATCCGATTCGACGAAGTTCCAGACAATGTCACTATGTCTGGACCTCAAAGTTCTAAAGTTCCAAAAGGATCCAATCAAGTGCTCTTGTTGAACCTAACGATCTTTGTCAGATCGAGACCAGGAACAGGAATTGTGAATCTTTTTGAAGCTTTGCACGTACACAGAAAAAACAATAGGAATAATGAAAAGAATCAGAAAGTGAGTGAAGTTTTAGAAGAGCTGAGACAGTTGAACCTTTCCCAAACATCGAGGACCCCTAGTCTGACCCCACACCGTTCGCAGCTTCCAACTCACCACAACTTCATCGAGGAAGAACATTGTCGACTGGTCGGTTGCTTGAATCGTCGTCCAAGTGTTCGTTTCTGCAAAACACACGTCCAATCAGAAAACAAGAATATAATCGAGCAATAACGAGAATCGGGGCGGCCGGTGGCAGGCCTCGCGAGCAAAACGATTAATCAGTAGCACCTAGGGGAGGGGGAAAATCAAGTTTTGTTGCGATACAAACCAATAATTGGGTTAGTTAGTTAGTTAGATATCGAGTTGATTCGAGCCCGTCAAACAACGAGGAAACCTTCGAAGTGAGCTTTGATGATTTATGCGGACTGGTGGATGTTTGAATAAGAAGAGGTGGAACGTCTTCAGACACTTCCGGGGTTTTGAAATTTTAATTTCCCACCGGAGGCTGCACAAACAATCCTCCTGAATGAATAGGGATGCAGAAATAAGAGCGATAAAAACAGAATTCTGAGAGAAGAGCTGAAAAACTGAAAAACTGAAAAATACGTCTGTTTATATACCGATTCGGTGTTCTTTCGGTCGTAAGTACAAGACAACTCTGTTATTCATCCGTTCTCGGAAAGGCCAATCACTGTGAGCACTGCAGAAAAGACCAAGATCTCGTCGAGCCAATCAACCGACTATTGGAGAGGAAAAATGTCCGAGGAGTACTCGGAAAATGACGGAAACGTTAGCTGAAGAGTTCAGAAATCTAGGTGAATTGACGCTGATCCTCTGCTAATTGGGTTCGTTTAAGACCCAGTGGAGAGTGTCTGATGGGAGAGGAATTTGCAGACGATGATCAACGGACTGGAAGCGAAACTGGTTTTTGGACACTCCAGAAGAGCAGGAGAGGCTTTTTATAGATGCAGAACTGTGTGTTTTCGAGAATCTTTTTGTAGGGGGAAATGGAAAAAAAGGGGAACAAAACACGGATCCTTCTCCAGAATCGGTTTGTTTTCTGGATCAGGTGGGTCGAGGAGCCAATGATGGCAGTTTGATTCTGCGAATTCTTCTTCTACAAAACCATTTCGAAAAACAGTTGCTCGAAGAGGAAGTAAAACGAGAAGCTAACACTTGAGAATGACGGAGAACGGCGTGAATAATGCAAGGAGAACGGATCGAGTGCTCAAGCGTCATTCAGGAAGGTTGCGATTAAAAGTGACTAACTACTGCCACACAGACAGTAATTAGTGTTTCCCCCGACTGAAATTACACTTGGGAGTCGGAAAAATATCAGGTTCAGCTAGTACACGGTCTGTCCCCGCTTCCCACTTGGGATCACGAGAATCATTGTCATTGTTCTATTTTTTGAAGAATTCTGAATTCTGAAACTCCAGAATCCTACATTTCGGGATGATTTCTACGCAATGAGAAGCAAACGTAAAACACAGTACTCGAATACTCATTTGGCTCCAAATGGGCCATTCTGCCATTTACTCATCTGATTCGATTATAGAAAAATAATAGGAGGATTACTTGAAGTTAATTACGGAGGCGGAAGACGGAAGAATAAACAACTGGCTCGTTTTGACAAGCACTGTGGTCCTTTTATATACTGACTAGACAATAGTCACGGGACTTCTGTGAACATCGTCTGGATCGGAAAATCATCAAAAGTACTTTCCCCAGATTGCCAGACAATCACGCTAATAAACAAAATTCGCAGAAATCTCTAACGATCCCACTTATTTTGGGGAGATTTTCAGTCGAAAGGAGAGAAAGTTCGCGGTCGAAAGAATTGGACGAATCAGACGGTGACGCGTGAAACTTGATGTTCATACATCTGAAATTGGGACTGAAAGTGGGATGAGACGGGGGCGGATCCTGCGAATGACGCGCAGGAAGAAGCTACTTTTTCCAATTTTTCTGATGGGAAATTTGATGAAATGAGGAGAAAGAGGTCATTATGTGGGGATGAAAAGTATGAAAAGCGATGAAGGAGGAAGCAAAAAACCTTTTTTTTTTCATTTTTTTTCACGAAAAAGGAGGTATCAGAGATATCAAAACATTAGAGAGAAAGAGTGATTCAGAGGAAAGTGAATCAGAAACCAATAGGATATTATGATTAGACGGTAATCGGTGGAAAAGCAGACAGACACTATTGTCCAGTGATTGAAATGGAAAGAGAGGGCCAATTTACGAAATGGGCCGGAAGGAAAACGACAAAAACACACGAAGGGGTTTGACCTGAGAGGCTTTGATTAAATACGCAATTCGATAAGGTTCGATGTCTGAAGAATGCGTCAATAACGATTATTCAATACTCTCGAGGCGACTACGGCTATAGTCGCTTTTTCAGCGAATTGCTCGTTCGATACGACGGTGATTAAAGTCGGAGAGAAGTGCACGCAGATCAATATTTAGGTGACCACTAGGTCTAACTCTCAATAGTTCACTGACTTTAAATGAAATGCTCAGATATGATGCTGTTGGACAGTGGTCCGAACGCCCTCACGAGAGGCAGACTTGACGTAAGTTTAACGTGCTTACTCGGAAAATCTGGCAAATAGACATCAGAAGTTCCTAAAGATACGTGACAGGAAGGAAAAAAGAGGGCTGACCATCAAGGTCTACGTCTAAAAATAATGAGCTCCGGGGATGCTCTCTGTCTCTCGATGTGCAGCTCTGATCCCCTTATCGCCGCACATTTGTTTCCAGTTCACAGGTTACAAGAATGTGTGTTGGATTCGGAGGAGAAGCACATCTTCACCCAAACACGCATTCTTTGTATGGTGATGGCTCGTAATGAGTTAGAGACGGCCTTGTTGGGACAAAGATCAGATGGAGCAAGGGAAGTGAAAAGGCGGTGGAAGGGGTCGGCAGATCAACTGGACTGATTCTTTGCAAAAGGCTTTCCCCGTGCTAAACAAGTGATCAAGTTTTCGTGCAATTGGGGAAATACTTCCGAAAATCACGGAGAGCAGAGTACGAAACTCAGTGATTCTGGACAAGGATTCTAAGGAAAAAAGGACTTTGGGGGATCCGGAAGGGCTCAAAGTTCAAGTGCCGAAATGACAGAAAATGAAATGCTCGAGCGAGAAAATTTAATTAAACTTCGTTTCGAGACCTGATGTTTGATTGAAACAGAACACGGGTCGGAGAGGATGGAGGGAAATCAAATTGCAGAGAGAATAAGGAAATGGACAGGATTCTGGCATCAGATCAGTCTGACCGATTCGACAATTTACTAGAAAATCACAATGTTTTATTATCTTGTTTTGTTCAATGGATTCTGATCCTCAATTAATTAATGGAACAAACTGTTGCATATCTTCTCGACTCGAGTTGATACCATCCTAATCTCGTCGTCTTTGTCGATCCTTCCAGTGAGCTCGGAACAAATAGATCTACTTTTCTCCTGCATTCAAATAGGATGTCCAGAAGAACTGCTGTTGATCGCTATCTGGTAATGTTGCCTGATTCTCGAATGTTTGATGTGCTCCTTGCAGTTGTGCGTGGAACCTCTGGAATGAATTATTCTCCCATCAATCTTCATGATCGAAAGATCAGAACTTCATTGGAGAGCCATCTGAAGTGTGAAAAACTGCTGACAAGCCTACGACAATCTGTATGCAAACCAGGCACATTCCTCAAGAGAATCAAAAAGAAGGGTATTGAAATATCAAATCTGTCTTTTTTTCATGTTGCAGTATTTTATTCACAATTCTTAATGTAGTATGAGAAAAGTTAATTTTACAAATCAAGTGTTTTTCCAGCTGTTCAACGCAAAAGTTCTACAGGTTTAATCGTGGAACAAATTCATTGATATTGTTAAATATGATTAACAAAAAACATTGAAACCTTTGTCAGAGCGGAATAAACATTTCATCTAAATGTAATTTCACAAAACTTTCGACACAAAAAGCAGTTCATAGGTCAGTGTCCGATGTTCCCCAGATATTATCATGTGTCAAAACAAGCAAGAACCGGATCTTCTGTTCGTTTACCAGGTACAACGTGATCCTTGCTTATTGTTTCTTCTAAACATCATTTCGCATTTTCAAGTGATTTCACTCGACGTCTCATGTGGCTCTTCTTCACCAAGGATACAATAATTCCTCATTCTCTCCCATTCATTTTTCCATTTTCCGTTTGCTTCGTAGTGTTCAGTCATGCCTCCAAAGTCCTTCTTTTTTCTCGCACTCTTTATTTCTCGCATTTATTCTGACCCATTCTTCATTCTCCCTTCCGTTCAGCAGTTCTTTCGTTCGGGGGCTATTCTATGTCTAATTTTTATGAGAGTTAATATTTTCAGTACATCGAATTAGGATTCATTCATTAAAAAACTATGTAAATACGAGACGACGTGGGCGGTTTTGGGTAGAATGACCTTGATAAGAGGCAGGAAAAGTGGCCGAACGAGTTGCGTTGAATGCGATGGAAAGTGGTTCCTCGAGACGAAACGAACTTTTTCTCCTTTCTTTTCTGTTCTTCTGTCCGCTTAGAAATAGATCTGGATCTAAATTTCAAAGATCTGGTCGAGATGATGTTATGTTTTCTGGAATATCTGTTTCTTCGATTGGAAACCGCTGTAATCCCGATGATCTCTCACTTGTATCTGTGTCTTTATGATATTTTGGAAGCGGAGAAGTCGAAATGGAAATGGATAACAGAACGAAAATGGATCCAGTACAAATTATTTCATCAAAACATTTGGGAATCATATTCCAGAAAAGATAAATCTTGAGAACCAACAGAAAAACCGTTTTGGAAGAGCCCGTCCAAAAAGCCAACTTGCCAGTTAATCCGCCCAATTCTATTGCTTCCAACCTCGCACAATCTCCCTTCTCGCCTCTTTTTCATTCCGTTTATTTCCCATTCTCATCAAAAATGAGTTGTCCTTCCTGCTTCACATGACCCGAATCTGCTAGAGCATGCTCCTTCCTTTTTGCGTTAATTAAAAATGCACAGCGAACAGGAGCCGATGACGTTTCGAGTACTTTGCACCTCGTCCCGCTGGTCCCTTCGTTTCGAATTCAATTCGGCGCCCACCGATCATATTCTTGTTTTCCCTTCCACTTCTCTCTTCCTTTTTATGGTTTCATCTGTCTGCTCAAATTAGCTTCTCGGCTCTTCTCTCCACCCAGAACATCATCATCATCATCATCACTCGCCTTTTTCCCATTAATCCACTCTAATGCTTTCCGTTTTCCAGATGTCCACCACAGACTTGTATCTATCAGTGCCTAAGCTCAGTATGAGCCAGAGAAGGTGAGTATGACGTGTTGTCGAGTAGATGACGTTGCATTCACCACGTACAACTGCAATTTACGGAACGATGGCTCCAATGGCTTTCCCACCTATATTCTAGCGTTTTCAAAAATACAAATAGCCAGTTAATCTAAAATTCGCATGCAATATGTGCGACTCTAGCGCCATGAGTTGTGTTTTGAATTGAAGCGTGTTCGTGGCATTGGAACCTATTGGTTACAGTTTTTCCCCATTTGTTTCGTTGACTTTGAAAACATTCCATTCGAATTCCGTCACAATCTTTCAGGGTCAAACGGGGTCACCCTCTCTTTTCTTCGTTCCTAGTCACACCTATTCCCCAATTTCAGAAGCAGCGAAGGCTATCTGAACGCCAGTGATCTTCTCTCTCAAGGAGAAGCACACGACTCTTCGCTCCGTCTCGACTCTCCGAACCGCCTGTCGCAGCCAAATCTGAAAGGACGTAGAGGAACAAATCCATCCATCTTCGAAGGCCATTTTATGGATGCGCTCCGCAAGAATTATGAGATTGGTACGTTGAGGTGTTTGATTGGCTGCCGTCAGGGAACGACGCGTTGAGATCAGAGTGAAAGTGAATTACAATAAGCTGAAGATGAAGCCGTTCAGGGCGAGTAAGGTGTAAGAAAGACCGCGGTTTCAACCCAAGAGTGTATCTGAAAAACACACGATTCCCTCCTTTTACCCTCTCGATTACCTGGTCATAAACACTAAAAAACCACTTTACTTTCTGTTTTGTGTTGTTTTTCCGTAACGGAACACTTGATAATTTCCCATTTATAACCCGACAATTGTCCTGTTTTCCAAGTTTTCAGAGTCTCTTGCACACAGACCACAGTGCATAAAAGTGTCATAAGAGAGTCGGTATAAAAGTGGGAACCTAGACCTCCGTCGCCCCAATTTCTTTTCGAAATTCAATTTTGGCAAAGAACGATGATTCAGTTGTCTGTTGCTGACCACCCACTTTCACTGTCTTGCCAAAAATCTGTGATGACCTTCTGCGAGAGAAGGGTCAAACGGTGCGAATGAAACGGAGACGATGACCGAGTGATTCGGAAGGTTGGCAAGGTGTCACTGTTTAAACGACCTTCCTAAACGGGAGTCACTTTCTACGCACGTTTGTGTTTCAATAAACGCATTCTTGGATGTTTGAAGTTTCAAGCTGCTATCAATCTTGCTGAAGTTTCCGGTGACTCAGTGAATCAACATGATAGATCTTCTATTTTCAATAGATTCCTGGAATTGTCAACCTTTTCTCTGACGTATCGTCACTCGATATCCCATTTCATTGAATCCTTCTCCTCTATCAGCAGCTAATCTCTTCTTCCATTTCCCTGAACTCTTGAAGTTTGGTTCCCTCGCAACTCCAGTGTTCTCTAGTTCCCCGGGGCCACCCCGTGATGTTCTCTTCTTCCGAAACCCACTTCATCTGACCGGCTGGTTAGTCATGAGAAGCAAACAACATGTCCTCTGAAGGGCTCTTCAACCTGCCATTCGAACATCAGGCGCTCCTCTTCCGTAGCCGTCTCCTTCCCTTTCGTCACCCACTTTCAGCCTGTCGTTTTCTCATCGTCCATTTGATAACATTCATTCTTTTCTTTGAGAAAAAACACTGCAGAATTGCGTCCGTCTTCCCCTCCCATGGCTTGGCTTATCAAAAACATACAAGTTGATTCCAGTTTTTCGCTCTTCGATTTCTGTCCCTCGATCTCCACGCTTTTTTCCGCGGCTGTTTCGGCCCTTGGTGTTCCGTCCGTCGGTTCCGAATTATCCGATCGTACACCCAGATAACCCTCATTTCACCTCCGACCGATCAATATGACCGCTCACTGGATTTATTACTTTTTCACCTACAGACTCAACTTGTTCTCGCCTTGGTTCAAGTGCAGAGAGTCAAAGTTCCTTGTTCGCAAGGTTCATAGATCTGTAGACGAGATGGAACCAAGAGATTCCTTCGCGAATCTGATCACTCTCTGATCTGATATCTCGTCTAGGCTACAATCCTTAGCCTTTTTTGCCCTTTCCGATCAAACCATCACAGGTTTTGTCGCGGGAAGCTGCCGCCCCCTCTCTTCCGGTTGATCCGTGACTAGAAACAACGGAAAGGGTACAGAACGACAACCAGTACCCAGATCGTATCTTTCTGTACCTCCCACGTGTTGCCATTGTCTCAAAAGTCAATCCTAAAGTCATCTTTCGATTCGACCTTGGCGCTTCCTTCTCACTTTCTTTTCGGATTGGCCAGTCAGCCTAATCAGCCTAAAATCACTATGATTACGAAATCAATTTACGATTTGAGACGTTGTTTATCGGAGAAAACAACAGCAACTGTCTGTGGAAATGCCCCCGTTCTTCCGGCCCACACAGATTCTTTCTAGCCTACATTCGTTTCTGTGTGGTCAGTCGGAGAACTATTTCATCTTCTGAAAGTAGCATTCGTTTCCTCACGCTCTGCTTGCCATGTCTATCAGGTCTAACTGGTTATCAGCTTATGTCCACTTGGCAATTATAGTATGCAGTTTGTTCACATCCTTTTTCTCACATAGATTCGAAGGTTTTGATCTCACAAGTGAATAGTTTGCCGTTTTCTCCCCAAAAGCTTTCAAGACATGGCTCTGAAAAACTGTTTTCGCTACTGAATGCACAATCCAATCAGCTCAAAAACACTTTCTCTTTGAGTCAGAACAGTCTAGCCACCTGGCTATAATTACATTTTTCAAGAAAGTTTCGAAACACATAATTAAAAATGTACACTTTCGAGTGTTTCAACCTCGTGACCAGAAAGTTCACATCCTTCCTCTCGAAACTCTTCTTCTTCTTCTTTTCCCTTGCAGCCCATCTGGCTAATCGGATCCCGCGGATTAGCTCTCAAGTTGCCTCCCCTCTCATTGCGCGGATCATTCTTGCCTCCAGAAATGTCATCTGTTTCAGTGTCCGTCGTCGCCGATCTCCCAGACCAAGACGCCAAGAAATCCAGTCCATCGTAAGTGGGGAAAGCTGAAAATACGGGGTAGCTATGGCAATGCTAACAAGCAGCACGTGCAGCCAAATCGAGCATGTAAACAGAGCCCCGGTACATGCCTTCTCTCCTTCGGTTCCTGCCGAAAACAGAGCTTCGAACCGTTCTTTGCCGTGTTATTCAATGCCCCCTTATCACTCACTTTTCACTCATTTTCGATGTCTATGTATTTCTGCACTCTATCTGTTGTCCTTAACCAAAACAACGTGACTGTCAAATTTCTGCAATTATCGAGACAAGCCGCATGAGTCAACGAACAACCCAGAAGTGACGCCACCGCTTCGAGATACCATCTGAAAGTGAAACAAGAGGAAATGAGGAAAGTGGACACTTTGTGATGAACCCGAGAAGAAAGAATGCGTCATTATGTTGCATGTTCCTTTCTCCTTGCTCACAGACATAACACGAATAGATTCCCATTTGTCTCTCGACGTCGTCGTCGTCAAGTCAACTCCATCCGACGTCAATCCCTTCCTTTTCCTCTTTTTCGCCTTGTGAGCACGTTGTTATTCCGCCTGCTCCATGTTCAGAGCACGCGGTGAACTCGTTATCTGAGGGCACCGCTACAGTATTAAACCGCCTGCTGCAAGTGTCACAACAACTCATTCTTTCTCTCTTCAGAATGGTCCGCGGAGGTCCGCAGCTTCGCACTTCGAGCCCCCGTCCGTTGATTCTTCAGAACCAGTCCAAGTGGCGAAATGAAGAGAGTTCGTCGATTTCCTCCGCAGATTCTGCTCTTGGTAAGTGTCAGAACATCATAGATCTTAGATAAAACAGTCTGCATGTAGACTACTTTACAGATGAATTCCTGAATGATCATTCGCGAAATGCCAAGTGGGAATGGCTGCGGAAAGAGGCCAAGAACTTTGTCGACGACGTCATCAATGCGTTTGAATCCGGATCTCCGGAGGAACAATCTGCTCAGCAGGAGAATGAGAAGTTGTCCGCTGTGCAGCTCAGAAAGGATATCAAACGATTTTGTATGTCACCAAGAGATCTTCCAGAATCTTCTGATTTCTGATTTCAGATTCGGCAGTTCATCCGTATCTGGAAGTGCTCTCCGCACTGTATGACATCATCATGTGGAAGAATCCGCTGTCGACACTGCTCCTGGTCCTCGTGATCGTCTACTCCCTGTTCCGTGGTTGGCTCGCAGCTCTTCTCCTGGGACTTCTGCTCTTCCAACTCAACATAAACTACTTGTACACAGTCCGAAATATCGACTTGGGTTGGATGTTCATGCCACGGAAACAAGTTATTCTGCCAAAGTTTGACATAAGTGGAGCTCAATTGATCTTTGACATTGCCAAGTTGGCCCAGAAGCTACTCCGACTCGGCACCAACATTCTTGAGAAGATCGAGAGTCTTCTTCTCTGGAAGAACGCGCGGGTTACTCGAGTATTCTACATTCTCGTCGTCTATTGGTTCGGATGGTCCCTCCTTTTCGCTACGGGAACCTGCATCGGATGGACAGTTCTGACCATCGGAATCCGCATCTTCTTCACCACATACCTCTTTCAAAGGTTTCCAAGACTTCGTAAACGTTTTGACACGTACGGATACTTCTACCGTAACCTCCCGCTCCGATCGGCCAACACTGCAGCTACTCCAAGAAGCCAGCCGCAATCGTCGAGAACGGAAAGATCGGTGGTTCATCAGGAGATGGATGAAAGATGCGTAAGTAGAAATAAACTGTTGTCTCAATAACCAGAGCCCTTTGCAGCACACACCGAGTTCTCGCAGTCTGAATGCCTACTGCGGAGAGAAGTTCGAGTCCCGTCTCGGCAGCAACTTCAACTTGGACCAGGGAGCAGCTGTCAACCTACTCCTCGGACCACATCACCACCGCCCTCACTCACACACCCAATCTCTCCACTATGATTCCAATCAGCATCTCGACAGTGATAATCTGGATTCTCCTCAAAACGACCAAACATCATCAGAAGCGCACATTTCCATTCAGCTTCACGGTTCCCACAGCCTTCCCACTAGTGATCAGCTGAGTACCCATCGCGTTTTCACCGATCCTACGTCTCATTCGAGGATGCACACGACTAGCAAAAGTTCATCAATCGAAGAGGACGAAGAAGACGAGAACGAACATACATCGCTGTGCGCCGACCCGATAATTGATAATGTGATTGCATGTGAGTCAGAAAGTTACAGGAACTTTCTTTGTAACTGTCATTTGCAGTCCGAAGCTGCGTGATGAACGAGAGAGAAAGGCTGTTCCCGATGGGAATCACTCCGGGAATACTTTACCTGACCGATGCGGCGCTCGTGTTTCGACCACGCAACCAAACCGACGAAAAAGAACAACTCATGATGCTCTTCCACGATCTGAAACTAGTCAAGAAGGTACCCGATCTCTCCGCTCCCAACTTCTCATCACTCTCTTCCAGACCCAATCTCTCCGTTCCATGTCGCTCATCACCGGCACACGTAAAAGCCTTGACATCAGCATGGAAGGCCGTCGCAAGCCAGTTCAGTTCATCGGACTCGCGAAACGCGACGATTTCGTGACACGGATGCAGCTGATGTGCCGGAACGCATCGGCCGACGTCGACTTCGCCGAGCAATAACCAACGGGAGCCCCGTTTCTCTGTAAATCTAGTCAGTGCCCTACGTCCGCCATGGTCTTTTGCGTGTTCCCCCATTTTCCCCTGTAACTACTTGATTTTACTCTAGTGGCAATAGTACTTTGTGTGTTTTGAATGTTTGACGGGTTGATTCCGTGAGAAAAGAATAAACAGTTCTCTCAAAGTTCCTTTATTCATTTGGGGCGCATGACGAGAATCGATATCAGTTCCTTGTCAACCAACTTTCTTACAAAACCGTTGGTTTCCAGAGACAAACCTGTTTAGCTGATACCGTTTCTTATCACATCTTCTTCAATTCGATGGATTTTTTCAACAGAGTTTACAGCGAAAGTGGGAGGAGCGGCGTCGATCGCTATAAAATGGCAGGAGACGTCGGCAGAACGGTCAGACCGTTTCCAATGGTTCCCCTTTCTCTTTCATTAACTTTTCATTTTTCAGATGGGCGCCTTCGGAACGCTCGCATGCGCTTCGGCGACAATCCTGACGATCGGATCGCTCGCCACGATGTGTCTGATCGTGTCCGATATTAACGGACTCTACCATGACGTCATGGAAGAGTCCAGGACCACTCGCACTGTCGCTGATGATGCTTGGGCTGAGCTTCTCCGCAAGAACGGCGCCCCTGAGCAGTCGCGTGCTGCCGTCGCCATGCTCTTCGGAAGAAACAAGAGAAATGCCCAATGCAACTGCGGAGCCAAGAGCAAGGGATGCCCAGCCGGACCCCCAGGACCACGTGGACCAAACGGAGAGCCAGGACAAGACGGACCGGACGGACTCAACGGACCCGACGGTGTTCCAGGATTCACCTCGGCCATCAAGGAAAACTTCGGAGGAGCCTGCGTCTCGTGCCCAGCTGGACCACCAGGACCACCAGGACCAGACGGATGTGCTGGAGAGCCAGGAACTGATGGAGAGCCAGGACCAGACGGAAAGAACGGAGCTCCAGGAACCCCAGGAGGACCAGGACCAGCCGGACCAGCTGGACACCCAGGAAAGGCAGGACGTGGCGGACCACGCGGACCGGCTGGAGCCAAGGGACAGACCTACCTTCCGGGACCAGCCGGACACCCAGGAAACTCGGGACGTCGTGGACCACCAGGACCACCAGGAGCCAACGGAAAGAACGGAAAGAACGGAGCCGACGGAATCCCAGGAGCCGGTGGAGCCCCAGGGCAACACGGAGTTCCAGGAGTCGACGGAGAGCCAGGAGTTCCAGGAGAGGACGCTGCTCCAGGAGGAGACGCCGCTTACTGCCCGTGCCCGAACAGATCGGTCGCCGTCGAGGCAGCTCCAGCTCAGGCCGAGCAGGTCTACAAGACCCACTAGTCATTTTTTGTTCAGAAGAATAAACGATTGCGCATTCATTTCCTTGTTTTTGTTGTTTCTGGCTAGTAATCAAACATCAAAACGTCACTCAAAATGTGTAGGTGAGGTCGTCGTTACTGTATCGTCTCAGTCCTTCTGAATTCCTGAGTTCTTCCCGTGAGGAGTGTAAAATCAAGAGTCCAAAAACCATTCCAGACCAAAGGCCCAAGCCAGGAAAAACCAACAAGAATTTATGGAATCTTCACGAGTTTATTATCGCGAACACAACAAATGTTCAGTGAGTCTGTACACAAAATAATACAATACAACCCGTCGTTCTCCAATCCAATGCAAATATAAAGTGATCAGGGATCACAAGTAAGTGAAGGACACCCATCATGATTATCTATTTCTCTGTCGCCGTCCGTCACACAATGACTGTCTTCAGAGCATCATTGGCACTGATTTCGATGGTGGCGACTGCTCCACGCGGGAACGGGATCTTCGTGGCTCCGTCGAGCACCAAGTATCCGTTTGTGCAGCGGGACTCGAGCTTGATCTTCCTGGCGAATCCGCGAGTCGCAGTTCTCTTGTAGGTGGCGTTGAAAATGGGTTCGCGAATTGAGAATGCGAAGCCTGAAAGAACAATTTTGTTTGGTGAACAGTTGAATAAGAAACTCACTGGGATGATCAGGCTCAAAAGGAATCTTGTCGTTCACCAAATTGACGACTTGTCCCACAATGTTTCTGTTGATTGGCACGTTGATTCCGAGAGACTGGAGTGCCTCCATGACTGACGTGGCGGCGTTCTCGTCGATGCGGTTCATTCCGAGATACCAGCTAGTGCTTCCGGTTCCAGTGGCCACAATGAGTCCACTGCTCTTCTGTTTGACTGTAGTCGAATCGTCGATGGAGATGTTGTAGGTGGACACTTTGGCAGCTTCGTCCTCTCCAATGAACACTTCATTCAGAGCAAGGTTGGTGATTGCCGCCTTTTTGGCGCGTTTCGTCAAAGAGAAGATGGAAGACTTGGTGTTTTCCTTGACAGTGACACGTATCCTCGATCTCTGGACCCATTTCAATTTACCAGAAACGAGAAGCTCGATGAGATTGCGTGGCGGGTTCTTTCCTCCGACGCACAAATGTCCTTCTGATCCGATTGGGTCCGTGTTTATCCCGACGACTGGCGTCTGATCGTTGACGGCTGAGGCGGCTGTGAGAAATGTTCCATCTCCTCCTGCGGAAATGACGAGATCAGTTTCCTGGAGATACTGCTGGAGCTGTTCGCGAGTAACCACCCGAGTTGTGATGCCTGCCTTCTCGAGCTCTCTGACTATTTCCTGCACTGCATTAACCTGTTTCTTTTCGTTGTCCAACAGCTCTTGTACATTCGCTCCTTTTGACTGGAGATGTCTGAAATCATCGAATGAAAATCCACTATTGCGAAATTCGGATTTACTTCTTCAACTCGGAATCGCTGAGACCAGTCTGCTCTTTCTCCCATTGCCATCTGGTGCTCTTTCGAAGAATCAGCGCCGATCGGAAGTACTGTAAACAAGAGCGGTAATTATGTCGTAAATGTTGACTGATAACATTTCCAGCAAGCTCGCGCCGCACACAGTACGATTATTAGTTTCGTGCCTCTTCAGAACGCTGATTCACTCATTCGGATTAAAACCTACAGATTCTGCATCATCTCACTATCAATCCGTCTGCGCACTCTTCTCCCTACGCAATATTTCGGTGTGTCGTCGAAAAGTGCTTCGATTTCCGCGCCGCAGCGGCGGACCGATATGAATTTGTACCTGCTGTTGTCGGCTGCCGCTCGGCTTCGTTGTCAACGTTGCTGGTGAAGCAGGGCGGGCCACGTGGCTAACGCACTGGGAAATCGCCAAAGCGGCCATCGAGAGGCTGAAAAAAGAAAGTTGGAATGCGATACGGGTTGAGGTCACGAGCGAGAAGTGTGAAGAAGGTTATCAGTAATCATTGGAGAAGCTGCAGTCGCAACCAAAGAACACTTGTTGTGGCACCACCTTCAGATGGTCACTTTATAATGACCGGCCTATCGACCAGGACCGCCCACAACACCTTTGCGTTCAGTCTGTGCCCTCCCCTGGCTGTTTGTGATGGATTTGTGTTTGTCGTGCGGGCACAAATAATGTGTAGGCTAGAAGAATCAAAAGAAAATTTGAGGAATGATATACGTGGGTGGTCTCGATATGTATCAATACCGGCAGAGAAACAATACGCGCACATGATTGAACTCTGAGACGATTCTGTGGGTGGACGGGCGCCGCGCAATGTGTAAACTCTCGGAGTTTGAAATTGTTCGAATTTCAAGCAACTGTCTAGTGCACACATGAGAAAACACGAAAAAAGGTGACAAAACAGGCAAAAACAGAAAGGACGTTGCGGAGAAACAAAAAACAAGTTACAGTAGACTTTAAAGGCACACATCACTTTTCAGCATTGAGTCTCGCAACGAAAGTGGCAGCCAGACGACCGGAAAGTGGAAAAGAGTGATCGGTCGGCAGGAAAGGGTCGACCGAAAGACAAGAATTAGTCAGAAGAGAGCAATTACGCGGTGCTCACTCCGGAAAGACCGACTCAGATGAAATATTCAGCCTCGCAGATGTCTTTTGTGTGCTTCTCTCTCGTCCTCCACGCGCGGACACAAAATATTGTGCTCGGAGTTCACACCCGAGTTCTCAGGCCTATGCTCATGATGACAAATAGTTCTCTTCCGCGCGCTTTCGTGTCCATTTCCCAGTGATGTCTCGCAAATCTGTGACCAATTGAGGGAAAAGTTGTCACATGGACACGTGTGGTTCACGTGTTTTGTCTAATGTATATTCAATTGATAAAGGGGAAATATAGAGTGTTTGCATCAGGTGAAACCGAAACGGGAAGGAAAGGTGGCATTTGTACATAAATAAACACAATAAGCATATCACATCACTAGATAAATAGCGATATAACAGGTCCTGTGGTTCAAAAAAGGAAGCGGAAGAAGCTGGAGTTTTAGGTCAACTGTGTGACGGTCGAGGGCAAATATTTTGAATCGAAAGACGAGAAGAACTGGTGGAAAGGGCGAGCAGGCCCGGCGAAGAGAATGGGAAGGTCAGTTGGCACGCAGCCAGGTGGTGACGAGGGTGTGCATGGGAGGACGGACCGGGGTAACTTTTGGTCAGAACACAGATCAATGAATGAATGGATGATGGAGCGGGCAGAAACAGTTCTAATTCGATTAGTAAACGGAGGAATGATGAGAAAACACGAGGACTGATTAGCCGAAGGAGTAGAAAATACAGTGACCTGGAAGAGTAAGAATACTTGAGTCTTCGGACAGGAGACGAGGAAGTTTCCGAGTTAGAGAAACAACGAGATTGGGTCTCGTCACGAAGGGTACATTCTTTCAAGGGACTACAGTACTCAGTACAAGTTACCTATAAGCGATCACTGGGAAAGGCCATTAAAATCAGCGAAAAAGTGGGAAGGATCGATAGAAATGTCGAGTGATATGAGATCAGTGATTGCGCGGGCGCGTCCCCTTCGGCCCGTTATCTTTCGGTCCATACCGCCAATTTCTCCGTCTTCATCGTCATACAAAACACGTTTCTTCTCGTTTTTTCTCTCTCTCATCTTTTTCAAAAATTTCGAAAACCAATTGGTTCGCCCGTCTCGAAATTCGGCCAACCAACTACTTTTCGTGTGACTGTTTGAGAATTCGAACGAGAGAGAAACGGCAGTACACTCGGACTGGAAGCTGTATGTGTGTGTTGCTTGTGGTTTAGATCGAAACAGCGAAAAAACGAGGCATTCGAGGCTTGTATTTGTTTGCTTTGGCTAGTTTTTCAGTCGCCTCAAGTGCACAAAGTTGTATATTTTTATAAAGGGTGAAAGAGAAAAGAATGAATCAAATGTTGTCCAAAACACGATGACGTGGATGAGTGATTCACGAAGAAAGTGACAGGAAGCTGAGTGGCTCAGTAAGGAAAAGGAAACGAGTTCAGGGGCTAAGCCTGAATGAACGATGGGACGAAGATGATGTGTGAACCTTGGAAAACGGAATAGGGTTAGGGTCACACGGGTTGTTGAGGGAGAGGGTGCACCTTCGAATTTGGCGGGGTCGTTCAGACACTACACATACAAATTAGTTTCCACGAACACTATTTGTCAAATTACTAAAAGTTATCTTCGAAGCTTACTTTTACCAAGGTTACACTTTCAAGGTCGCAAATATGTACTTATTAAAATAAGTTCATTGCGGCACGGCTTCTGATACTAATAAACGATGTACGTGGTCACACAGAAGTAAGATATCAATGATTTGAATTCGAGTTGGTGATGATATTCGTCGGGCACAGAGCGACAATCAAACATCGTTTCGCAGGAAACACGCCATTTTTGAACAAACGCGCATCAAACTATTCTCCGAGAGCATTGATAACAGAAAACGAGAGTGTCTTTTGACGGAAACTATCTATTTATAGGCTACAGTTTGACCTGTAGAAGTAGGGAAGAAACCAGTTGAGCGGATAAATTTAGTGAAGAGAAGCACACATTAACTCCTGCTGATGCTTTTGCTTCTGTTCTGAGCACGTGGAGCCGCAGGAAGGGAAGGTTTGTGCTCGGCAAACACAGTGGAATTGCGGAGCAGCGGGAGCCGAGTGGTGCAAAAAATGGTGGGACTGTTGGGAGGAACTGAACTGTGCTCGGGGTTCGGACAATGTTTGGTCGGTGAGGTGGTGGACTTTTGATACTGAGATGATTGATCAGGTGACGGAGAATAGCAGAGCTACAGTAATCCCAATTCGGAAATGGATGACTCTCCACTTGGTTGAGAAGGATTCAATGGACGTGGGAGAAACAGTCTTAATAGAAACAAATCAGGCGGCTGGCGACAGATCATGCCGTCTTCCCCGCTTGGTTCGAAGGTAGAACTGTCTGTAAAGCGTTGATCAATATGACGCCAGGAACGTCAAGAATCAGATCCCCGAAAACAGTAGCAGTAAAGATACTCTAAATGACACAAATCGTCATCCCTTCCTAATATCTTTTCATCTGAACCCTCTTCAGAAATACCCATTTAGTTTTTACTTTTCTCTTTTAATCTGGATTCGTTTTCTAATGTGAGCTGATGTGACATTTGAAAATGCTTATGACAGCGAGAAACCCCCAAATTTGGGCTCTAGCTTTGGACATTTTCTTTTTCTTCTTCTTGAAAAGTTGGAAGTTTAGAGGAGAAAACGTTGATAACGAAGTGAATAAATTAGTGCAGTTTGTCTCTCGAGTGTCCTTCCAGTTCCAAAGTATTCGGCTGCTCATCCCGATGTACTTCTCCTGAACTTTCAAATCCATTCTCCCAATTGCCTTCATTTTTTAGGACACGTCGCACAACGACTCCAATTTGAACCACTTTCGTCTGAATGTCATGAGATTTTCCTCCCGCTGATGTTCTCCTTCGTTTTCTTCTTTTTTTCGGCACTTTGTTGAGATGTGCGGGCTGAGGGATGCACTCAGAGACGGCTCAAGAACAACGTTCTGGGCCCAAAGAAGTCGAAAGAGAAGAGGGAGGAAATCCCGTCTCTGTCGCCCTGCTGCCCATCGACAAACGTTATAAATGACTATTTCCCTTCCTCTGCTCGCCTCCAAATTTTATCCTTTTTTCGAAAGAACACTTCTTTTTGTGTGTGCATTACGAAGGGGTTCAGCGTGTCCTTTCACTTGTTGCATCCTCCCGTTTCCTGCACTTCCACTCTCCCTTCCTCGCTCATTTCCTATGCCTCCTTCGGGGTTTCTCTTCTAATGACCTGACTCACTAGTAGATATATTTTCACATCACTGGGTATAAAACATCGGACTCGACAAAAAAGAGCGAGCGTCAAATGGGTTAAGAACATCGACAAAGCGCGAGCTGACTCATTATTTTTATGACAGACACACTGCTTTCGGGCAGGACATTCGCAGATTCAGTGCATCGTCGTGTCGCCTCGAAGCTCCTTTGCACGACACATGAAAATTGATTTCGAATAAAAGGTACGTTTCGTGGGCACATATACACTGATGCAAGAGATTTGTGTCTTCGAATACAACGCATTTGTATGATTTCATTCCATAAGCCTTCATTCTCTCAATTTCCGTTTCCATCTAAAAATGCCTCAAAATATACACTCCCTCGCCCGAAATCAATCTTTTTCATTTTGTCCAAAGCCTCTATACACCAGGAGTCTCAAATCCTTTTTTCTAATGCCCAACGACGAGGTGATGTAGATGAAAAGTTCATCTAGACCCATGCACGCAGAGAAATTCCAATGTTGTCTGCTTTGCGTCCTCCAAAAGTAAAGCGTGATACTTTGATCAAGAAGTATCGATCGACAGAGATATGTAAAAGAGCTCCATTGATACGGTCCCATCATGTGAACACTTCCTCCTCTTCTCTCCACTATCCTGTGTGCAATTCCGGCCGCCACACACCGCCACTCTCTTTTTTATGACCCGTCCGCTCCCAGTACCGTTTCCATATTCCCCGTTTATTCCTCTCTCAAAGTGTCCTACTCACACCACGTCAGCCCACAGTCTTTCATTTGTTTCGAAATGACCCGTCGTGCTCTGCTCTCCCTCCTCCAGCCTCCTGTCACTTCGTCCCTTTTTTGAAACCTCCAACCCATCTCCCCATTTCCTGGCGATGCATTTATACGCGGAAATTGGACATCCCCAAAATTGGCGGCTTTGTGTCTATATTTTGAAGCATTTGAGTGGGACAAAGAAATTGAAATAGTCATCATTCGAGTCAGGCCGCGGCCACGCAAAAGAAAAGAACCACGATGACTAATCTTCCAGAAAGTTTGTCAGCGCCTCTGGTCTAAAGATTAGCTTTGTGAGTGTGAACTCCTCAGTCCTGAAGTTTACAAAACTTGTTCGACTATTTGTGAATAACTCGCTCGATCAGCTCGAACGTTTCCTTACTGGGGACAGACTTTCGAAACATTTCGTAAAGAAAAGTCGTGTCATATGTCTGTTGATTCAAATTTGCAGTTTCTACAAAGTTCTGATGACCTCGTACCCTTTTTGAAAGACAAACACAGCTTCGTCTAGCATTCGTCGGTGTCTCTTAGACTTTCGTCATCTCTCGCCCCTCCCTTGCAGCCGTCACCACCTCGTGAACACCAATTCGCTCCCGCCAGAGTGCGTGTGCACGTCTCCCTCTCCGCACTCTCTGTGTTTTTGATTTACAATCGCCCGTCCCGCTTCTCTACGCCTCCTTCCGCCCGCTTTTCGTAATCATTCGCAATTGTTTCTGTTCAGAACTATTGGCTTACACTTCATTCCTTCCCGCAATGGCTTCGGACCAGCGAGATGTCTCCTCGGGCATTTCGAGTGGGTCATCCCCATCACCACCATCCATGCCGAGGAATGACTCAAATGAAAGGTAAGCTGCTGCTGGAGTTCAGACAGAGACTCACTTCATGATTCAGCACCGAGAACGGAATCGCCCTCCTTCCAATCGAACTGGCTGCCCTCTCTATGAGAGGTCCTTCGGCCTTCCCGGACCGTTCAAACAGGTTCGTTCTCTCTTCTGCTCTATAGTTCACATCTTCTTCTTCAGCCATGGCACGTCGTCCGTTGCTCCTAGAACCTGCGGGACATCGAACAACACACAGCGGGTCGATTTAGTTTCCAAGTAAGTTCTGTGTCATCAAAGGCCCATTAATGACCTTTTCATTTCAGCTCAACCTCTCATACTTCAACTCCGTCCGTCTCCCAACCAACAACAACGTCGTCTAGCAACACTACCGTAGTTGTCTCTTCTACCGTCAAGTACGTTCACGTTTAGACGGTTTATCAATCAGCTTCTTCTCTTTTTCAGAAAACATGTCATGAACCCGAACGCGCCCGAATTCATCCCACGTTCAGCTCGATATGTCACTGTTTCCGGAATCGTGATTACTGAGCTGGTGGGTATTTTCAACTTCCCTTTCGCTTTCCCGTGAACTATCGCAGAGTGCATAGAAAGGGCATGCTATTCCCCGTTTCCAACTTCCAGGTCAACGTTCCTTATCAAAGTTCTACTTTTCAGGAACGGGACGTGTACAATCGGGCATTGGTTCTCGAGAGAAATAATCACGTTCTCACTCCGTACTATCCGCCGCGAAATGCCGTCGTGTTGGCCCCAACTGCGTCTCCGGCAGATGCCGCAAGAGATTTGATCGACAGTTATCGTCAGGAAGACGCCATCGAGTTTATGGCAATGAGTCACGTGTGGATGCACAGAAGCTCCCCGACAGAACAGCTGCCTCCTCCGACCAACGCCGTCGAAGTGGTCCCACAGTTCGCGACGGTTGAGGGAATCAAAGCGGTATACCGCGTGATTGTCCAACATGAGACGACGTACATCCTTCTCGCGTGCCACATGAATGTTCACGGACTTCACCGTGCCGACCTAAGATTCATCGAGGTGAACAACCGCTCGAAAGCTCTCGGATGTCGTCACTCGATCATCGGACTCCTTGCTGTCGGAGACATTCTTATTGTGTCGGAACTCGCAAGAGTGCGCCAGGATGTTCCGTATCCAGTGGACAGAGACATCTACTCGATCAACGATCTGACTCCTCCGTTCTGGATGGCTTCCAAGATGGCCGTCGTGAACCGTGTCTGCTTCAATGGCATCCCGCTCACCATCCTGCCGAACCGTACTGCTGTCGTCAATAACTTCTCGGAAGTCATGACTGTCAAGTACAACCAATACCTCCAAAACGACAGTTACGACAAAGTGTACATTGGCAGTGGATTCGTTCCTGTGAAGGTAATGAGAGAGTTCGCAAATGGATCCCCCTACTGGAACACCCTCCACACCATCGTCGCCAATCTCAAAAAGTATCCAAACGCTATGGGAAACGTCTTGAAGTACACGGTTTCGGAGGATTATACAGCTTACTTCAAGTGCGGAACCAAGGCATTTGCTCAGAACGTCCTGGACAGTACCGAAGTGGCTGAGCTGTGTGCCACAATGGGAAGCTACGCCGTCAATGCGATTCAGATAGGACGCTTCGACGGAAGAACCTTCAAGATGATCACTCCGCGTCGCGAAGGAGACATTATCCGATTTTCCATCAGAAATCCAACAGACCACCCGACGTTGGGACTCTGGAGACCCAATTCTCGGATCATCGTCGGAGGAGCCCAGGAGAACGTGGACGCCGTCATTGAGACAGTGCTCTTGGAAAAGAAGCTGCTGAACATCGTCGCCAGACTGTCCCGCAGACACCCCTTCTTCCAGTTCACGGAGGAAACTCACATGGTCGCTCAACGGGAGATGGATATTCCGCAGGGACTGCCCGTGAACTTCCTCAGAAACCTGCCGGAAGGTTCGAATGGCCGTCACATCATCGAGACGTTCTACGGAAAACCTCCAAGGATCGAGCAACTGACAGTCCCAGTCATGTCCTACATCTATCCCTCGAACCCAACGATTCATCTGAATACGTTCCAGGGCCACTATGTGGCCAGACTGTTGTCGAGAACTCCGCTCACTGTGGCTTGTGCGCCGTTTGGTTGCGGCAAGTCAGTGACCATCGTGACTGCCGCGATGCAGAGTGGATTCGCTGCCCGGAAGAATGGAAAAAGGGCCTGCGAGCTCCTCGTGACACAGAGTAACTTCGCCTCCGTCAATTTGGCCGATATTTTGATGAAGGCGAGCACTGTTGCTGTGGAATTCAAAGCCGTTCGTTTCCTCAGCGAGCGAAACTGGAACGAGATGCCCGACGAGAGCCGAACTCCTCTCGACTACCCGACCCAGCTCCGTGAATACTGCATTCATTGCGTCACTGGATTCGCCCCGTTCCCTTCGAAAGAAGTGCTCCAGCAGTTTGTACTGTACCTCGTGGATCGCCAGTATTTGCCTTTGGAGCACATGATCCCACAAGCTCAGATGCTTTACCGGGAAAACATCTGGAGATGCAAAGCCTCCTACCTCGTGTCTGCCTTCTTCAAATACGTACGCCCGGAGATCGTCGTCGTCACTGCCGACTCACTGCCTCTGCTGATTTCCGAACTTCCGAACGTCCAAACCATTCAATTCGACGAGGCCAGTCAGTTGCCGGAAACCACGTTGCTCAGAATCGTGGCCAAGTTCCCGAATGCCTGCTACGGTCTCGTCGGAGACACCCGCCAACTGCCACCGTACTCGGACAGAGAGCTAACTGGAAATCTGAAGACGTTTGGAATCGGGAACGCAATGGAACGTGCTGTGAACGAGAATCTGTTCCCCCAGGCTGTCCTCCGAGTCGTCTACCGCTGCCACCCGGAGATTACGAAACTGCTGGGCAATATGTTCTATGGTTCAATCCTCGAGTCGGGCGTCGACAGAATGACTCGCGAGATCTTCCAGAGGAGCCGTCCTGACATCTGGTCGACACCGTACCCCATCCGGATCATCCAGAACTCCGCCGAGAGTCAGAAAATGGGTTACTCGGTTTCCAACTTTGAAGAAATGCAAATCGTCGAAGCTCTCGTCAGTCAACTGGTCTGCCCTCCGAATGGATTAATGCCGATCCCCCCGCACACTATCGGAATCATCTCCTTCTACAAAGCTCAAGCATCGATGCTCACAGAGCGATTCCGCAATTGGGGGATCAAGTGTGGCACTGTGGACTCCTTCCAGGGATCTGAACGCGAAGTGATCATCATCTGCACGACGAACCACTTCGTTTCCGAATTCATGGCCTGTAAAAAGCGTGTCAACGTCGCTTTCTCCCGTGCTCGTCAGAGCAGCATCATCGTCGGAAATGTCGACGCTCTGAAGTGCGCCGAGTTCTGGCAGCCTATCGTCAACCAAGCTGCAGCCAACAATGCGATTATGCAATTCTCGTAATACAGGTCAGTTCGTGGTCTTCGAAATAGCAAAAAAGAACCAATTTATTACAGTCACTTCACATACTTCCCAATATGTCACTTCCGGGGTACAATCCAATCTGCCCATATCGCCAACCTCATGTCAACCGGTTCCAATTCTGCATTAGATCGGTTGGAAACGTTTCCGGGAATAGCTAGTTTTGATCATGTTTTTTTGTGTAATTTTTTCCTCATGAGGCTGATCTCATTTGCCCAGAACTAAATCGAAAATGATTGTCTTGCTCTTTCTTCCATTTTTTAAATTGATCATTGGTTGATTTGCGTCTATATTAATTTATTTTTCCTTGGGTAAAATTCTTTAATTAGTATTTTTAGTCAATTTTGAATGCAAATGCGGTTTTTCAGACCCGCAAAATTATATCTGAAAAAACTTTTCCATCCAACGACACTCCAGCCTAACGGGCGTGCGGTGTTTAGCAAAGGGGAACAATTCAAAAACGAATTTCATTTTAATTTGTTTTCGAAAATTTCTCTCAGATTATCCGATGTTTCCTCACTTTTTTGTCAATAAATTCTTTAATTCACTTTGAAGGTGTTTCAGCACTATCAAAATGACAATAAAAATCACCACAAATGCAGATGAGTCGCAGAAACCTCGGAAAACGGAAGTTCAATCTCCCACTCCAGTGGTTCCCGAGATCATGCAGCACGCTGATTTCAAAATATCGAAGGTGTGACTGAGTTTTCGATTTGCCTGTCAGACAACATGTCAATTTAGGTTTTGTTCACCAACGAAAGTGCTTCTCAAATTCTCCTGCTCGGAAAAGGCCGAGGACGGTGTGTTGCACTGTGGGAGCGGGATCATGGAATAGATCCATTCCAAGTTCTCGCCAACAGACACGCAGATGTTGATCCGAATGATGCATGGTTTGCAAATGTTGGAATTACGAAATGAACAGTGGTATTTGCAGCACAATGCCTGATAATCGTGTTTGCGTCGGATACGCGGATGGATCTCTTGCCATCTTCAACACCGACAAAGACGATTTGGTTCTGGTAATAATCTGTTAACTCGTTTCTGTTTTTAACAGTTTTTCAACGTAGCAGATGTCGCGAATGCCTTCCGTTCACAATGGATGTGCCAGTAGAGTTGTTTGCCGGAACGATAAGGGGATCCTGAGGTAATCAACCGCCTCAATCAACCAAACATACATACAATCTCAACATTTTAGTGCTTCTACGAATGGAACGCTCGTTGCGATTGATGTGGAAAGTGGACAGACACGAAGAATTTTCTCAGTGAGTTTAAAAAAAGGTCATTCGAGGTCACAGTGTTCATCACAGGGACAAGCCGGAATTCGTTCAATTTGTACAACATTCGGAGGCAACGTGGTGGTGGCTGGAGATTCCAACGGACAGATAACTTCTTGGGATCTGCGCGAAGACAGTGAGAAAAGTGAGTTCCGAATTGAAATCTCGGTCGCTCATCAAAATACGAATTTACAGAGCCTACTCTGGAGCCGATCAAGACCCTCGTCCCTTCAAAGAAAGCTCTCGATGCAGTGACTGCTCTGTGCTCTCATCCAGCACAGTCGAACCTCGTCTGCTGCGGAACGGATGACGGGATCGTCGGATTGATTGACGCACGGAATATTCGCGGAGCCAGCGTGACGAGTACGTACTTGGTTGCCAAGAGAGCCATTTCGCAAGTGATGTTCCACCCGACTTGTGGAGACAGTCTTCTCGTGTCTTCCAACGATGGTTCCCTCATTCGAATCGATGCTTCTGGTGCTCCAATGTAAGTCTCGCCGATTAAAAAGAGAAGCATTCTCTTCCTTTTCTCAGCCACTTATGCTTTCATCTTTTTTAGAGCCGTCGGGACGCGCGCCACGAAAGACACAATTTGGCTAGAGGGCGACCTCGTAAACTCACTGCGTCTCGAACCAATCCGCAACGAATCTATCTATCCGATCTCTTCCTTCGACGTCCACTCCGATACCGTCGTGGCTGCCAGCTCCATCGGAATGGTGTCTCTCTACCAGCAACTCCCGTTTTTCCCGAATTCCAACTTCGGAAAGTACTGATCTCGTGATTAATTTGGTTGTTAAGCCTTTCTTGTTTTATGTATTACGTCTACACGTTGTCTCTATGAACTTTCAAACATTTCCAATTGAGCTTCTCGTAAACCAGCGGTTCCGATCCCGTAATCCGTATCTTTCCGGCTGCTCCGGCCCGATAATGCATTTGCGCTCTCCCGCTCCTCGGTTTGTTTATGTAGACTCTTTCTCACTTGCCTATTCCATTTTATTGAATTGAATCACCCATTCCTTTTTCTTTCTTTCACACCGTGTGTTCTTTTGTGTGTCACAAAAAGATCGAAGATAAGAAAGGCGAAGTTTGTGTGTTGCAACACAGGTTCAGGTGACGCCGCCCTCTGATAACACTTCATTTTCGCTCATTCTGGTCACAACTGATCGATCATGTCTCCTAACCACACGATCAGTTGTCATAAGTAAGTGGATATCCCGATCCGTCTTCTTCTTTCAATCCCTCACCTTGTTCCTAGTTTCTTCGATCTCCTTTCGTTTTTTCCTCGCTCGTTTCCCTCCGTTTTATGTGTCGAACATGTGCTCAACTCGATTATTGTTGACAAGTTGAACACGGATCGAGAGTACTGTAGGTTCCACGTCATTCCATAGATCATAAACCGAACCTTACTGGAATCAGACCCACTTGTAGCAACAGGCCGACAGGAACTAGTTCATGTCTGTCGAACACCACTTAGATGCTGGTGTTGTAGTCTTGCCATGTGTTCACATTATCAGCAATTGGTTAACACGGTTTTCTTCATATGGGCAGGCTGGTCAAAAACAACCTTCATTGCACTTTGCGGCATTATAAATCTGCAGCTGCCAGTGCCAGTCAGTGGGCGGACAATCTCGCACCTGGCCATTTTGGGTCTCCAATTGAAAATACTCCGTTTCCCGCATTCAGTGTAGCCATAAGCCTATTTCGAAAGTTTCCTGCTCGCTTGCAGTCACCTTCTCGTGTGATTAGACTGCCAACGAACATTCCTTGCTTTTCCCCTCATTGTTCTCAATTTCCCGAAGATTTGCTGCAGTAAATAAATTGAATCATTTCCGCCGGCCATCGTTTTTTTTCGATGCCAGATCTTCCGCGAAAACATCACCTGTCACCTTGACAGAGTCTTCGCTCGGAATGTGTCGCGGGCGCCCGAGGCTATTTGTTATTTTGTTCCTCTGTTTCCACCTCCACTTCTCTGATTCTCTCCTCTCGGATAGCTCGATTTCTCCGCGTCCCGCCCGTTTCTTTTCGCGCCCTCCCTCACTGTCACTTCCTTATCGATCGATCCGTTCCCGATGTCAGCTTCGATCGGCTTCACCGCAGTTGCGATCCTTGTACTTTCCTGTGCACACATGTTGTTTGAGTTGTTGCTTAGAACCGTGTTCCGATCCCTTCCCCAATCCATCTCTTCTAATTAACCTCCTGTTTGCTCTATCAGTCACACACACTCTTCGTTATTTGCGTCGTTGCAGAGGGCATCCGCCTCCATCGTTTCTCTGTGAGTGCCCTCTAGCTGATAGAGAGTGCTAGAGAGAAACAACGAACGATCAGTTTATCAGTTTCGAACGAGAGCATCGCCGAGAGGAGCTGACGCCATAAACGTGAGTTCTTATGCAAATTGTCACCACCCACCGCTGAATTCCACTGCCGATTCGCATTCCGATCAATCAACATAACATTTTCAGAATCGTTCCAGTTCATTGGATTAATTGATTCCTTGACTGATTGAATCAGTCGTCTGTCTCCCGTCTCCGTTCCATTATCCATTGTTTTAATCGACGAACCGCCTCAAATCGAAGTCATGGGCATTCTCGATCATCCATCATCGTCCGGTCAGTTACCGTCCTTTTTTATTGCTTTTGTAGAAACAGAAATGGCAAAGAAACGCCTCGAGAATGATAAATTGGACGGCTAATTGCTGTGACATGTTATCACAGACCTGTGCGAGAATCAACGCGTTCAGAGGACTTTGATCGGCTGTGCAGAGATATTGAAACACGCGAATAAGCATCGCGTCCCTATAAATCATTCTGCTGGCGGAGAGTTCTTTGATTCCTGAGGAATGTAATAGAAAGTGTAATGCGAAAGATCCATCAGATTGCAGTATTTTTTCACGATGATCATTTCCGTACTTTGAACTTCTTCTCTTTCAGGCAGCCAATCCGGCCAAACTCGTGGCAGTTTCGGCATCGACTGGTCCAAATGGTTTCCGCCAGTGACGTCACGATCTTTCCTTTCTCACTATCTTCCCGCATCTGGAGCCGTCTCTCACACACTCTACACCGTTCATTTGTTCAGCCCCAACATCATCTCCAGGTGCTTTTCGACATTTGTTCCTCAATGACACTGATCAATTTCAGTCTGTTTCCGACCGGCGACCTCGCCGTCAGCAACACGATTCTGTTCAATGCGAACGTGGGACTCGGATTCTACGTGTATTTCAGAAGACACTTGCACCGTGTGAATCCGTGGGAACGCGTTGAGTTCAGGTATATCAGTGCACAAAGAGCACGACTCATCTGACCTTCCAGTGTTCTCGCTTCGACGCTGTTCAATTTCGGAAGTCTGCTCGCCGCCGTGCTCATCAAGGCCCTGTTCCCTGCCAAATCGCCAACGTGGCTGAAGAGCCTAACGGCGACGGTCCTCAGTGGCTACTTGCTCTCCCGAGCCTACAAGTACATGGGTCTGCTCGACACCCGCTCTTCCCGCAGCTCCGTCTCTCCGGCCAGAAGGTAAGCATGCGTGTAAATGATTTTTGATCTTACAAAGTTTGGAATTGGTTCTTTGGTGAAGATTCTTGCATGCTGTTGTGCTAGTATCTTCTGAATGGCTTATTCTAGCGTGATGTCGGCGCGAAACGTCCGATCAGTGGCTTCCACATCACAGTACTCTCCGGAGTTGGCGACCACCTCGTCTCCGCCGCAGTCATTGCAGCAGCACCCATTCGAGACGCCGCCAAGAAGCGCCGAGCAGTCGTTCCTGCCGATGACGCCTTCTGCCACGGAGCATACAGTATCCGACTTTGGAGAGGAATCAGAAGACGTCAGTGAGGGAGGCAAGCAGAACTTCCGTTATCTGCATTCATACGCACTGGGAAACCTGAACCACAGTCGACCGAAAAAAGAAAGTATCTTACGAAGAACCACGATGAACCAGAGTCAGCAGCCGAAGCAGATTGCAATGGTGACACCTACACGGAGAAGAACATCCGAAACTGTCCCGCTGTGCTTCGTCACTCCTGAACCATCACTGAGAGAACTCGAAGTCGGAGTGTATACGCCGCCGCCGTCCAGAACCGAGAACAGTCCGGAGTTGCTGAAGCACAAGAAAAGAACGACACGGAAAGAAAAGCCGGCGAAGAAATTACCGCACGAGAGAGACGAGTTCGACCGTGTGCTCGACCTGATCCAGTGGCATGCTCCGCTGGCCCTGGTGCCGTTTGCATTCGGATGTTTCGTCACTGGAACAGTACCCATGTATAATACGATCCGATTCATTTTCGCATAAGAGTGATTCCGCCATGTTCTTGTTGCATTTTGTTACCCCCCGTGTCACTCCCCGTTCCCTTGTTTTTAAATTTCAATTACTGGTAGGCTTTAGTGACCAAAACTAATAAATTTATCCACTCTCTGCATGCGCTGTAACACGCTCCTCGAAACACATGCAAGAATCTTCGCCAATAAAACTGAATCAATTTCCGAACGAAACAACCTAAAAACAGTGTGCTCCATTTTCAGACGACTAAATTTTTAGCATTCCGCCATCGCCGGTGCCGCACACGAACGGACACGCCCTGACGAACGGAACTCACTGATCCTCACCCCGAAGATACTCTCTCCCGGTAGTTTTTGTTTTCATTATCCTGGTCTCTCCCCCTCCGTTTTCCTGTGCTTTTCCAGTTCTTCACATTTATAATTGAGCATTTCATTGTATTAGTACGTTATATTATATTTAACTGATTTGAAAGATGGAAGAAAAATTGTGACAGACAAAATTCTTGTTTTTGAAGGCTCAAAAATGTTATATTTTGCTTGAAGAGAAGAAGAAAAATAGTTTTGGGCAGAAAGAAACGTGAAAGAATCTAGGCGTGAAGTTTGCAGAATGGTTGGCCGTTTTTAGCGAAAAAGCTCTCGCCCTCAAGGTTGTGGTTGCAGCGCTGAAATGAGGATTCAGAAGATCAGAAGCGGAGAGAATGAGTTACCGTGCACGTGAAGCAGTTGGAGTGGAAGGCGTTTCCGAGAGCCTCGACCCACCGATCACCGGCTTCGATCGGGTAACGGCAACTGACGCATTTGGTGGTAAACAGGGCGTTCCAGTCCTGTTCGCAGTACGGAAGTCCCTGTTCCAGATAGAAAGCGCTGTTTCCGAACGGTTTCTGGCAGTGTGCACACGTGAAACATGTCGGGTGCCACTTCTTTTGAAGAGCATTCAGACAGTCGGAAATGATCGGCTTGGAGCATTTGGCGCAGCGTGGGGCGATGTGCTGTTCGAAGCAAGTCTCGCAGAACTTCTGGCCGTCTTCCTCGACGAATCCGCACTCGAGAAGACGTCGGCGACACGAAGAGTTGGCACAGACAAAGTGCTCCGGACACCAAGACTTGCCAGTCGCCAGAACAAAAGCTCCTCTGGAATAGAACACGATTTTAGGAACATGTCAAATGATCTCACCGAATCTGATTCTTGCACGCCTCGCAAGTCGGAACACGTCCTCCATTCTGATGGGTCGTGGTAGTCGTCAGATGTCCAGTCCCACGGAAATCACCGGCAGACGGGGCCGCGGCGGCTCGCGGAGCAGAATGGCTCTCGTGGGGTCGAGTTTCGGTTGTCGTTCGCTCGAAACTGGTTTTCGTGTACGAGGATCCTGTATTTTCATTGAATTCTCGAGAATAAATCTTTGAAACCTCCTCTAAACTCTAGTTAATTTCAAACTGTAAGCACATGAAAGCTCTCAAAGTCAATTCAAAATGGACACACACCCTGTTGACTACTGGAAGAGCCCTTCCTGTCGTCGATCATCACTTGTCCGAGCCGCGACGCCAGGAAGTTTCGCGAGTCTTCTGCTGCTGATTCTGAGGACGCGGGAACTCTTTGAATGGGAACAGAGGTGATGGTAGTGGGTGTTGGCTGGCGCAGTGAGTAGAACTCATCAAGGACGTCATGCAAACTGAAGACAGAGACAAGGACGTGAAACACGGAACATAGAGAACTGAGAGTGGTACCTTTGCGTTGTGACTGTGTTGGCTGGAACTGAGTGAGAATGAACAGGTACTGGAATAGGAACGGGACGCCCGACGATCGGAGAGGCTGATTTAGATGGTTGATAGGAGGCGAACGGGAAGACTTTCCGTTCCGGAGGCACTGGAGGAGTCGAACCGTTCCCAAGGATCGGAAGCTGTTCGAACTCCTCCATCACCTTCTGACGGATCTCTTTGACCCGTTGTTCGGCCCGTGTGGGCTCTGGAGTTTCGAGAATCGACTCCACGATGTCTTCAATTTGTTGGTCAGGACGTAGGTTCTGGAGATATACAATGGCGGATTCGAGAAGGGTGCTCAGCTGGGTCTGTGTCTGCTCGAGCTCGCTTTGATGACGAGCAATGCATTCAATTGCCCGGATTCTGTCGTCATCTTCCATTTCTCGGAGCCCTACATGGATTATTACGAATTTGATAAATTGGGACACTTTAGCGGATGCTTACCTTGCAGCCGTTCGTTCAACGCCGCCACTATCATCAGATCTCTCTCGGTCTGCGCATCGTCATCGAGCAGTTCCATCGCCCTCTGCCTCCACTGCTTCTCGGCTTCTCCCTCTCCTTTCCCAACAACTCTGATATTCCCACTCGGAACCATATCAACTTCTTCCTCTTCAATATCAAATGTACTCGTCACATCACTCTTGTTGTCAATCATTTCCGACTCATCTCCATCATACGTGGCAGCCTTCAGAAAAGAGATACTGTCGTCTTCTTTCGATGCCTCCGTCAGAATATCAGACTCATCGACAATGTCCGCAGAGTCTTTCCATTCCGGGATCATGACTGGACTGCTCTTCGAAAAGTCCACCTTCTTGAAGTGTTTTGGATCTTTTCGAAGTGGAGGTGATGGCCCAGTTGGCTCGTGAATCTTGATTGGAGATGTGGCGACGTTAGTGATGGAAACCGAAGGAATCGGAAGAGACTTCGGAACAGGTTCTGGTTTTCTGAGCAGGCGAATCGAGGGAATCGGAGAGGTGCTGGAGTCAGTGGTATGGCAAGGAGCTGACAGGAAGTCATGCGGTTTCTCTGCTTCCGTTTCGGTGTATTGACGAGTGACGGTTGTTTGGAGATTCGTGGAAGTGGTTACGTTGGAATCACAGTTCCGAACAATGTAACTTTGAACAGGCTGTGTAGCGGGTTCGGAACGAAGAGCAGCGGGAACTGGAGTCTCGTCTTGTTTGATGCCAATAGTGGAATACACTGGCCTCCTGATGTCGTCTGTTATGTCTCCCCCGACTATGAATGGTTTTGGGATAGCCGTCTTAGATATTTGAGCAGGAGTTCCGTAACTGGCAATCGGCTTCACAACATCCGTACTCTCATGAACAGCATCTGAAGTTACTTTGGCGGGACTCGGAGATCCTCGCGGGCTGTGGATCACTGTCCAGTGGATGCCGTTCCTGATCTCGGGGGCAGGCATTTCCCTAGGTCTCCCCACTTGTTCCGGTTCCACAGGTGTCACCTCCACCTTCAGCTCTTCCTCCTTATTCACTCCGTTCTCTTCCTGCTCTCTTCGCTTTCTGTGCTCTTCAAATGCCTGCTGAACCTGCTCCTTGCTGATGTTCGAGGCTCTTCTTCCACTTCGCATGTTCTTCTTCGGCTCTTTTCTAACCGCCGGTGGCTCTTTCTCTTTGCTGTTCTCAACTTCTCTTATCAGTGCTGCCAAGTCCTCCCCGTAGTTCGGTTTTTCCTTTTTCAAAGTGCCAGCCGCATCAATCTGCCAGTATCTGTTGGGTGCCGGGGCAGCCGGAGGAGGCCATTGTCGAGGTGTCTTTCCTGATCTTCTGGGAGAAACAGCAGATCGAACAGAGTCGGGGACCCGAGATTCTGAAACGGACATAGGACATGGACAGGAACAAAGGACATGTTGTTTTGAGACAAGGACCCGAACAGAAACCCAAGCGAAACATGAAATTAAGGCTTTCCCGATGTGCTCGACTCACCATGAGATGGTGGAGGATTCGAAGGGACTGGTGGTGGGGCTGGCTGGCTTCTGGACGATTGGGAGAACTGGGAAGGAGCTGGGGAGAGACGGTTCGGGTCGTAGTGAGTTCCTCCCGGACCGACGCCTCCGCCGTAAGTGACGGTTCTTTGCAGATCCGCTCCGAAGGCGGCATTGGGAACTCCACGTTGGGCAGGGCTGAACAAGCACAATAACTCATTCGAAAAAGTCTCGAATGTTACCTCAAGATGCCTTGAGTCTTCGGAGTGTGGTAGTGGGTCGTGACTTGCTTGGATCCAGCAGATGGGGCTGGCGAGACGGAGACTGGTCGCGCCGAGTTGATTTGAGGGTGATAAGCGGCACGAGGGCTTTCTTGGTTCCGAACTGGCTGAGCAGCTGTTGGAGAAGATTTTCTGAAAGATATGGGGGACTATATTAACAGATGAAGCTTCAGCTTACACAAAAATGTTGGGGTCCATTCCAGGTCTTCCTCCGGCCTTTCTCTGGGTTCCATGAATATCACAGTAAAACTTATCTGAAGTACATGATTGATGTTTTTTATGATAGTCTGAAAGTGTACCTTCGATGAAGTGATGACCAACATTTCTGAGAGAGTTTCCGCAGGTGGCACACGACAGACAGTCTCCGTGCAGATCTTTTCCTGCAGCACGAGCCATGACTCCACTGAAAACTATTCATCTTCCTAGAAAAACTAAAGTTTTGACTTACAGAATTGGTCTAGTACAAATGAAGCAAACGGGCAGACCACTTGGGTTCGGGTGGTTCGATAGAGTCGTTCCACCGGATCCTCTCTCCTGTTCCTTCAGAAGTCGCAGAGTCTCACTGCGCAAATAGGCCGGTTCATCCTGTCGTTGAGCAGCGACACGGGCTCTGAACAGAAAGAGATCATTGGGATTTGGCACCATTTCGGGGAAACTGTAGACTAGCGAAGGATGGATTACTACCGACCGGAGATAAGCGGATTTCGGAGAACGGAAAATGAACTTGGGCAGGGTCAGTTATAAAAACCAGAAGGTTTTGTTGCGAGGCACCGTTTTCCGTTTTTGTTTCGTTTAAACATTTCCCAATAGACCAAGTACCAAGTTTCAGATGATGTCACGACTCCTCTTTCTGACATTGTTGTTCACAATCTCGTTTGCGGATCCAGGCAAACCGAAACTGAAGCTGGGCGGCGAATGCGAGAAATTGAGACTCGAACTTGAAGGATCCGACAGTTCTGCCGACAAACTCTCGAAGCTGAACGCCTTCCTGGACACTCTCGGATCGGATATCCGTCAGAAGTTCTGGGATATCATTGCTGCAGCGAAGACTGATGCTCAGACCAATTTGCCTTCTGATACCGCAAAGGAACTGGCCACCAGCGTTATCAGTGACTTTGAGCAAGGAAACTTGTTCATCTCGCACGAGAAGGTTAAAGCTGAGGTATTGTTAGATCAGGATATCTTATGAACAACACTACGCTTACAGCTCAAAACCAAATTCGAGTCTCTCGATGACACGGATAAGCAGGCTGTCATGAAGATAGGCAAAGTCTACTCGAAGCAGATCAAGGCTCTGATCCTTCCAGTGCTCCCGGAGAACTGCAGAGTGACTTCGGAAGCTATAGATGCTGCTGCCAATGCGACCCAAGCCGGCGGATTTGATACCGTAAGCGTCAAAGCCGAAATCTCGGGGCAATCCATCAATTACAGCCCGACTACTTGCCGAGAAAGAAGCGGGAGCTGCTCTTCATCGACAACTTGACCGCTGCATTCAGAGAGTACAGACGTCGTCGCAATGTCTAATAGTCCACGAATAAAGCTTCGAAATGTACTTACCCCTGGTTCTGAACGAGTCCATCAGTCTGTTGAACATACTGTTCAGCGGCCGATTTGTCAGAGTAGATGCCGAGTGGAGAGTTGTATTGCATGTGTTTCACTCGCTGATCCGTTTCAAAAGGAAGCGCAGAACTGTTGAATCCTTGAGGTGGACGGGTCTGAAAGATACAGAGACTACTGATAAGTGATAAGTGACAAGACTCACATCACTGTTGTGCTGCAAGTTGACACGATACGGAGTTTCGTGGTGACCTGGTCCAGTGTTCTCGGTGACTTCCGGACGCCAGATTCTGGTGGAAGCTCCTCCAGCAGAGTGCCTGAAACAGTGAACGTTGGAGTTGATGCTCGTTTCATTCTCATGTTCTCCTACTGTTTACCATGGTTTGGGTGTCGTTGTGATTCTCACCATAACTTGAGTAAAAACTGAATAAGAAGTTTCTTGAAGGGAAAGAAAAGAAGAGGAAGGAAGTATTCGAGAGGTGCGTGTGCAGCAGTTTTCCCTTTTGAATGTGGGAATATGAATAAATTTTGAGAGAATGGCCGAGAAAAGAACATTTGAGGGACGAGCGAAGAGTGAGTCATTCTAGCAAATATAAAAGAGAACGAGTGAATCAGAACGTTGGAGTGCTAGAAGTCTGAAAGCAGCTGTTTTTAAGAAAAGTACTGTAGAAATGGAAAAACGCGTAGAATGGTAGATAACTCGTAACTCGGATTCAGTTTCTATCAGAATCTGAAGTGAGGCCTGCAGCTGGACTTTGTGTCTGAATTATATGTATAAATCCTAATGTCTACAGTGTCGGCTGCCGCTTCCCGGCAGGGATTCGGAAGAATGTTGCCGCTTGGCCTGATTCTTATCTGTTCTGCGTGTGCGCGTTCGCTTCGAAATTTGGATATTCCGAAATAAGCCCGAGGATAAACAGAACTGGAAACCGGGAGGCGCAGAGCGAGAAAGACAAAGAGCGAAAGGATGGGGATATCAGACGGATTGCGATGATGTGATCACACTGACACCTGAACACTTGTTTGCATTGTTTAGGCGGCGGAACTGGTAATCAAGGCGGCCTACTTTACAGGATTAGGTTTACTGATAAGGAAAGAGAACGAAGATTAGGAAGGAAAGAGAGGAGTACTGTACCTAGTGACAATCAGTTCAATCTTCTCATGAGCGGTCACAAGCAGACGATCAACGGCATTGATGTCCAAGTTGTCGAGGTCTGAAACCATTTCCGATGTTCTCCTTTTTGTCGGATCCTTCTCAAACCTTCCAACTTCTCGACGACGTCTCCATTGCGGAGTCCGGCACGATCCGCCAAACTACCTCCGATCACCTGGAAACCATCATAGTCACTTATTGTTTATGTATGTTTTCATCTCGCTGACGCGTCGTTTACGACTCATCTCTCACTGCTCCGCGAGCCGCTCTCTCCTCATATTGTAATACGTTTTTTCATTCGGCTGGCATGCCCGACAAGTTACGTTGAGAGGGAGGAAGGTGAAAAAACGAGAGAAAGAGGAAGAGTAACGGACGGGTTGTAAATCAGTTGCGATGTGTTTTGCGGTGATTTTCGAGCGTTGAGACCGAATTTCTCAAAGAGAAAGAGAAGCTCGATAGGTGATCGAATTGGTTTTTGGGGTCAAAACGGAACGGTGTAAACTTGAAAAGAAGTTGTGAAAGTTTGATGTGGCGCCGCCGGTATACGATTGTTACAACGGCTGGAACGTGAAAACTGAAATATGGAAGCATCCAGGATATCTCTGCGAGGATTCCCAGGACAGATACAGGTTCTCCAAGGCTGTACAGTGATTCCGACCAAACCTCTTAGGTCTAAGAATTATTGTAGATTTTGAATGATGAGCTTGTAGTTGAGGATTCAAACTCAATTCGTAAACGAAATGGAAAGTTCCCGAGAATCCGACCCACACGTTTTTTCACTTTTTTATCCGCAAAACTACCGTACCATTGTTTCTCAAATCTATAAAAGACTCACATTAACGATTAGAACGGCTCCATCGGGGGCTTCAGTTACTCCGAAGCCCCACGGCGTCCGCCGATCCGAACGGGCCATTCGCACGGTGACTCGTTCCATGGCTGACTACCTGAATAGGAAAGGACACATTTGCATAATCGAAACAAACAAATCAACAGTTTCACTGCGAGAGACACGCGGAGGGATAGGATTATGCGGATGGGAAAGTTTCACGCAAAGCGATTTGTGAACTGGAAGGAAAACGCCATGTGTGTTTTTGAGAATAGAAGTTGGAAAAAACGGATGAGTAATAGAATTGGGAAATTCGAGAAATTCAATGACAGCCGCGCCTTATCTCAATTCTTGCGTCCAGTGTTATGATGTGGCGTACGTGCCTCCGCTTCTCTGATCTCTTTCTCTTCCCAATGGCTCCTTTCAGCTCGCAACTCTTGCAAATATTTGTAGAACACGACCTGGATGGCAAAAAAAAGTAACAGACAACAAAATGAGTTATCCGCCGATCGGAGGGCCCACGGCTGGAGAGGAGGGCGGATATAGGCGGCTTGCTCCGGTGTACGCGGGCGTGAGCAACCCGAACTCTGACATCCCTCGGCTTCTCCCGAGCTTCGCACTTCATGCCGATTCGGCTCTCGGGGGCCTATCCTCTTGAATGAGTCCGGCGTGAGGGAACAAGGCGAGGCGTGGAGACGGAGACATCCCAGCGAGGCGTGTTTGTAGTAAAGCGGGTGCGCGTTGCTGATTATCAGTGGAAGAAGAAGGGGGATGAGATGATAGAGAGAGACAAAGTGCTTGTGGCGATCTGGAGGAGCTGCGACGGCAGAACACTTGTTTTCGGGCTTTTGGCCGATCCCAGGTTGGGGTTGGGAAGGGTCAGAACGATTGGAACTGACTACGGTAGCTGGTAGGAAGATCTGTGTAAGGATGCATTGAAGGAAACTGAGCGATTGTTGAGCGGGATGGATCATATTTCCACGTAAGACGTCTCGTGGCAAAAATAGATGGAAAAGATGAAAAAAGACGATCGATGTGCGGTCTCTCGCACTCTTAACACGCGGCTCCCTGGGCACAAAACGCAAACAATGGGGAGGAGGAGTCCCTTCTCCGGCGATTATCAGGGCTTCTCGTAAATATATGCCGAAAAGGAAACAGAAACGGAACACGGCGAACGAGAGTTAATTTGTTTATTGAAACTTGGAGAAGTGTGCACATTAGTGCGAACGGTGACGGCGGCTGGCGGCGAGAACAAAGGATCGAGGTGGGCACGGGCAGTACTGACCGTCGCGACCTGGAACAAGTAATGGGCTTTTGATAAAGTGTAAAATGGGTTTTTGATAAAGTGTTGATAGCTCACCTGGAATACCCGGTCCTCCTGCGATTCCAACCGATCCTGGCTGTCCTGGTGCTCCCCTTGGTCCTGGAACTCCGGGGATTCCCTCGCTTCCAGCTTCTCCGTCTTTTCCTTTTTGTCCTGGGGCTCCGTTGGCTCCAGCTTTTCCAGTTGCCCCTGGAGCTCCTGGTGGTCCTGGCAGACCTCTCTGTCTCTGGCCATCGGCTCCTGGTTTTCCTGGTTCTCCGTCCTTTCCTGGTGCTCCTGGAGCTCCAGCATCTCCAGGTTGTCCTGGCGGTCCTGGTCTTCCGTGGATTTGAGATGGAGCTCCTGGGGCTCCTGAAGCTCCGTCTGGTCCCTGTGGTCCAACAGACCCGACGTCTCCTGGTGGTCCTGGCGGCCCACGTGGGCACTGAACACATCCCGTGATCTGGTTGTCGCAAGAGACGCTTCCAACCGAATGCGGGTTGTCCATTCCACGTGGTCCATTCTCTCCGGCAACTGAACAATTGGCTTAGATTGATTTTCCTTGTATGAGACTTACCTCCCGGTGCTCCTGGAGCTCCTGGTGGACCAGGTGGTCCTGGAGGACATTGTGGTGCAGAGTCGCACTGGCACCATTCCGGCAGTTTGGTGAATCTCTTGTCCCTTCTCAGAAGTGGGTTTTCACGAGAACGGGATGGAGCGGAATGCTTGATCTGGACATCCATCAGGTCAATCCAGAGAGAATCGGTTTCCACCTGAAACAGTATAGGAGAATGTTAAAGAACTACTCGAAAACATGCCTTGAAGCTCTCGACAACTCCGACGATTTCATCTTGCAACTGGTTCATCTCGTAGTAAATCTGAGGCACGAAGATGGTCAAAGCAATGATAGCGAAGCCGGACAGAGCGGCGAATCCCGAAACGACTAGCTTCATCATCTTGCGAAGCAGTGTCTACCTTCATGTCTCCGGTCCGTTTGCCTCCTTTTATACCCGGACACACCTCGTAGAAAAGGGGCGGAGTGTTCATCTACCGTATCAGTTTTCGAGGCAAACGAGTTGGCGTCGAGGACGGAGACCGAGGCAAAGATGGGATTGCTGCCACTGATGGGTGACACCAACAAGGTATTGTCCGACGCATGGCAACAAGTTTGCTTTTCGTTGTACGAAAAAATGACTGTCTGACAGAATTGAACATTTTCAGTGTCTTCCGCGTTTTGGAACGGCACTGGTAGGGGACCGAATTCAGTCTGATTCAAATTGTTCAACTGCATGATACACGCCATTCTCTGAAGTTTCCAGACACACGAGGGTCGTTTCAGGCATTCCCCTATCAGTAACAGTAATTTCTTTTGGTTTCCCATCCAAAGTAAAGTACGACGATATGAGAAGTCAGGTGTTTCTGCGAAATCCGCATGCCATATTGGTTCTGGCCTTATGCCAACCCGACACAATACGCTCGCTCTGCGTTTCTCATTCCTACCCACTCTCTCGCGGTTCTCGTGCCAAATGGACCGTTGAATAGCCGCCCAGCAGGACATCTGATTCGATGGCTTTATGCAAACTAAACGGCATTCATTTCAAGGTGACGGGAACGTGCGTCTTCCCCTTCTATCCTCTTTCCTTGGCTTCATTTGCCACTTTGATGGCGTCGAGTCGTTTTCATTTCATTTTCCACACCATCATCGTCTGATTGTTGCGACACGAACGAACGAAAATGTAAATGAACAGGAGATGGGAATGTCTCCGATAATTGGGTTTTGTTTCGGAGAAGCCGCGTAGATGGCAAAAAATGAAGGATTCTATTTGACCAGTGAGAGAAAGGAATGGAAAGGAAGCATCGATCATCAAGTTTATTGAACCCGTAACATGATAAAATGAGAAATGTGATAGATCGAAAATGAAGGGAGCTATCGAGTCGGTGGATTTGTCAGCAGGCATTCGAGAGTTTCGATCACGAGAGTAGAGCCATCTTGAGTAAATGTCCTGAAGTATTGGATTCGAAACTTTTCGTGTGTCTAACATCTTCTTACCAGCTCCCTCCGGAGCACGTGAAAGTTGCGGTTGTCGTTGCTTCGGCGTAATTTAGATAAGCGACAGTGTTACCCACAATTGCTGCATACAGGTCCGATTGTGTATCAGACGCTCTGAAAGTCGTCGGTTGAGAATAGAGACTTTCGAAGTGATCTAATTGTCCAAACTTACGAGCAAGTTGCAGTTGCCGTGGTTCTGCAAGTGTTGCTGTTGTATGCGAAAGTCATTGCTCCGTCGGGGAAAATGATGGATGATGTGGGTGTCTGGACCAGTTCTGGACAACAGTCTAAAAGGAAAAGTTTGAGTTTACGAGTCTCATTTTACAACAGGAGGAAGTGTTCACTGTGCTTGGGACTCACCAGTGAGGACAGTTGTGGTGGTGACAGTGGTTGTGCTGATACCTGAAGTGCGTGCGTATCAGACACCTCGGATACAGTTCTAGTGTCGGGATACGGTGGGAAATTGTGATTTTTGGTATCAGCGAAACTTGTGATATCTTATCAGATAAGTGAGATGAGAGTGTGTATCAGTGTTACAAAGTGATTCGAAAGTGACTGAAATTCGAAGAAATACCTGTTGACGGATTGCCTCCTGGAACAGTTTGAAGACACGGAAATGTCAGAGGAATCATCCTGAGGATGAGCAGAAACACCTGGAAACACGGAAACTGTGACTGTTCGATTGGGGGAACTCACTATAATCATTCCCATGCACCGGGGTGCGGCGGATAAGCGGAATCGATATCCGGAAAGAAGCAAATGTTGAAATGTTGCGGAATTTCGGAACGTTGGGAAGGAGTAAAAGGGAAAATTTAGGAGAAAGTAAGGAAGAGACGTTTCTGGGAACAGACTGAAGGAGGAGAATGTGACGGCGAATGTGGGTCTTGAAAGGATTATCGCTTAATGACCGGCTGGCGAAAGGAGCAGTTTCCAGGCGGAACAGAGGCGAAATGGATCGAAGTTCTGCGGAAGAAAGTGTAGACTTTGGTCCGCACGAACGTACTTTTGATTGCGAACGGATTGTCAGCTTTTGGGACGGATTACGGGGGGCGTCTTTTCATTCTTTTCTACTTTTGACCATTTATTAAGAGACTAAAGTTCGCAATGTTAATAACCAGAAGAGAAGAGTTAGTGGGTACAAGTACAGTGCAACATTTCACAGAAAAGGAAAACCCAATTGAATAGGAATACCGGATTACACAACAAATTAGATAAGTTTAGTGATTGGGAAATTGCTGATTAGATGTCTTCCGGCGTCGGTGACTTGGAGAAGTAAATGACACGTGTGGATTCCTTTCGGAGAATACTGAAAATAGATGGATCTGTATGGGAGAGTGGTTATCGGGACTTATCACTGATCTCGATGGTACACCTTTCAGATGTAGCCTAGTTCTTCAAAGAGTGCCTATCTCAAAACAACAAGAGTAAAGATTGAACAACTCACTTTTCGATAGAGAAGAACAGTCGGATGGTGTTGTCTTGAAGATGCTTGCAGTACCTCGCATCGTGCTCTTCTGCAGATCCGGGACACGAACAAGAAGCCGTTCTGCACGCTTTCGCTACAATTTCTCCGGTTTCAGCGTACCTGAAATCACAATTCTCAACCTGTCTCCACCAGAATCTTTGCACATTTCTGTCGACATCACTTCTCCGAAATCGGAAATTTATTCTACACAGTCGTTTTTCGGTTGTCACTGCGGCGATTTTGTCTATAGATATCCGGTAAGCCGTTCGCATAAATCATCACATCTCCTTATGTGATTTGGCGCGATTAGTAGGAAGGAAAAGGACGAGTGGCACCGCGAACGGAAGTATGGGGTTAATGGACTCGGAGACAAATCGACTTGGCGTCGGGATTACGGTAGGTAGGGTGGGTAGGAGGATACTGTAGAGATGGGAAAGCATAGCACAAGAACATATATCTGATAAAATGAGAGCTTCCAAGAGTCTACGTTGAGAATCAGGAGAGAACAGCGGAAGTATGTCAGGAGTCATTTGAACAACTCAACACTTACCTTCGGAGAACCTTACTGACACAACTGTGAGTTATGCCCAACTGCTTTGCAATGTGGATTTTCTTCATTCCCTTCTTGTAGCACTCGACAATCTTCTGTCGGTCACAAGTGAGCAATGGACGTCCTGATATGTACGGTCTGCCGTACCGGTTCCGAGAAGGCACTACTGTAGACACTGAAATCAGCTGTTCAATACATCGAGTTCCAGAACATTCTTACTCTTCATTTCCTTGTGCTTGTCAATACATGAAGTCGCAAGTTTGTCAATTTGAAGATCGGGACGGCGGAACGCTTTCGACAGTTTCTCAAGTGCGGCAAGCGAAGAGCCTATAACTCGTGGGATGCAACGTAGAAAACGTGCGACTTACCGGATGGATGGCCGGATGAAAGTGCTTTTTGGGCAGAAAAACTGGAGAAGAGAGCCGAGTTCTGGATGAGGAAGTTGATCGGAGGGAAGATGGATGGAGACATCAACGGCATCTGGGTGGCCGTCATGGAGTTGAATGAAATCTGGGATCAAGGGGAATATGAAAACAGAAATGTTGAAAAATAGAAAGAGGCCAATCAAGTTGTTCTTTTGCGATGATCTCGACTCCGCCCACCTGATTCGGTTCGGTTTCCGATTCGGAATACGGTTCCTTTTTCCGCTGACCCAGCTGTCGAAAAGGGTTCAGAACTAAGTACCGCCCTTCTTTCTTTCTGTTTTTTGCGCCAAGGTATACGGTAGAAATGTGTGAAGCAGCGGCGACGAACGGCCGTCATCATATCTGGTCGACGGATCGCAGGAAGCGTGGAGACGGGCGACCCCTTTGTGCTTGCCGACGATGTGACAAATGATGATCAGGTGGAGAGGATGATTGGACACGAAGCGACATGCCAAGGAGATGCTGAGGTGGGTGCTGGAACATGAAGGGGATTCAGACTTCAACTCTGGAACGAAACTGACCGCTTCTGCTCTTATTTGATCTTTCCTATTCTCGTTTCCAACCGATTCCATGGTCCATCACCTACCCTTCAAAGTTCAATTTCTTTTCAAAAACTCAAAAGCAAAAAGGTGTGATAATCGGCACCCTTTCAATCGAAACCCGCGACACGACTTATTCTTTGAAACGAACCGCTCTCGCCGACAAAGATGCTTGTGATGGTTCGCACTTTTGTCTGATTAATCGTCGCCAGCAGCCGTATCCAATTTGTCATGTCTTCATCGCCTCTTTCTCTGATTTCATCCCGCCGCTCTTGACAACAAGAGTGTGAATTTTAATTTCGACACAATGTGTAATGTCGTAATTGAACCCGTGCACTGGCAGGTCATTACCGAAATCGGGTTTGATTGTGTTTATCACTGATTGCTCCCAAAACTGTTGCATTCATCAGGACAAAGTTCTCTCGAACACAGCCATTTGCTGAATCAACAATTGATGAAACACGTAGTTTTTGATGTGATACAGAAACAAAAAAGGCGCGAAACTGATTGATGAGCGAACCGATCTGTTCTGACGGCTATTTGTGATTTCTCACGCTTCTCTTGATTTTCTAAAACGGCAATGATTCGATATATAGTTGGCCACGATCTTCGTCGACTGGGGGTTGTTGTTTGTTTCTAACTGTTAGATCTCAGAACAAAATGGGAAAAGTAATATGTAACAAAAGGATTGCAAATGCCAGTTTATTCGGAGCATAATCATTGCTTCGTCTGAGCGTGTCTTCTGCCTCCGGGCTCTCCTTGCTTCACAAACAACATGTGTCTCATCAGTCCTTCTTTCGGCTTGAAGGCCTTTCCAGCGTCGGCACGAGTCTTGTTTGCCTCCTGAATTTACCTGATCTTCACAATTCAGACTCCCACGTCACTCACGACAGAAGCCAAAAGAGAGAAGATGAAGAAGACGACCAAGAAGAAACGCATTCTCGAGTGTTGGCTTTTCCTGTGCAATCCATCCCTTTTATACCGTTCCCTCTGTCCCTGATCATCACCCGTCGTCTCGTAAAACTTTACGGCTCTTCTCTTTTCCGTGCAGCTTCCAGCCCGCAGCCGTAAAGTGAACAGATTGCTTTCTGGAAAGACTGAAAGTCAAAAAGTGAATACGAGGAAATCTGACTGGGCAAATCAGATATAACAGGAAAAGGTACACCCGTGTTTTGTTCTGCTCCGACAGGAAAACAAGCGATTCGATCGGAATCCGTCCGAATAACCGCCTTTGGGACGGAGATCAAAAGAATACGAGTGGACCAGTCAAAAACAAGTTGGTAGTGACCGCACGTGGCTGATAAGTTTGATTGAGTAAACTAAACTGAAGGGACACATTCCCGAGATAGCCAATCGTAATGTCTGGAGATGCTGGGGAAACACACTTCCGTTTTGGCGGACGGGCAATTTGATTTTTAACCAAATCTAGTTTTGTGGAGGCGACGCCAAGGTGGGTTTAGCCTACTCTCAATTGATTTATCGAGAAGTTTCGAGACATTCGTACCACGCATTTAGGTCCTTAAGCAACTGGAATCTCGGTTCCCCGCAGATCACTTGACTCATCCGTTCCATCTCCAAAAAACGCCAGTTGTTCCTCTATTTCCGGCCGTTCCAATCATTTGTTAATGTGTTGCCTACACAATTTCCGTCACCTTCCGGAGTCCGAAGACCTGCTTTTGTCGCCAGAATCTCGCGTAGTTGACGTCTTTTCAACAGTGCCACCTATATATTCTCTGCCTCTGATCTACTCACCTTTATTTATTGCTTTCCCCTTTCCAGACACTCCATTTCCAGAAACGCCAGCTCCCCGCACAACAAACTTTCCTTTTACAGCTGTCTATGGCAGAAAATAAATGCTTTCACGTTTTAGTCGTTATTTTGAGATGCCAACATCCAAAACACTTAGTTTCGTGTTTTTGAGACTCAGATGCCAAACTGATACACATGTTTTGTGTGGGGATAAGTATGATGTTTAGTGAAGGAACACCTTCCCCGACGATCAGAAAATCAGAGACGGCAACAGGTGATAACTGCGGTGATCATGGATATAAAAGAAGTGATCAGAGTCGACTCGTCACTTGCAGATAATGCGGTGCCGAGCACCGTTTCCCACGCCCGCACACGAGTTTCTCCTGGGATTCGGATGTATGTTCAATCTAGACACGACCGAAAAATCCCGGCGCGGTGGCAGTTTTGACGCTAATCACCGGCTGGTCGAGCCCCAATAAACAGCTCGTTTCGCATACCAATAACCGAAATGTTATGATTTGATTTCCGGAAAAAACTGATCTTTTCACTCGCTCCTCGTCAACTTTTCGATCATAAATAATCAGATTGACAGATGGAAAAGAAATTAGTTATTCGCCCCTCAGAGAGCCGTGTTTATCTGTTGTTTGGTGCTCACCCCGTCGGATCATTTGACCATATTCCGGAGGCTCGAATGATCAACTCCGAACCGTGGGAACGACAAGTCACATGTACTTCTCCCAATCTTCCAGTGTAGTTTCCACTTGCACCTTTTGATTCTTTCCTCTTCTGACGTCTTCTACTTCTTGCCTCTTGTTGCATTCAACTATCAATTATATCAGAATCCGAAATTCAGATTGCGCACGAAACAAAGCAGCTGTCCTCCGAGTGTTCTCCCGCTTTCCCAACTCATGTCGTTTGCGGCAAACATGTATCTCTACTTAGCTGAAGGTACGTACTTCTGAACTTCTGATCCTCTGCTGAAGCAATCGACTTCCAGGAATAGTAATATGCGTGACCAACATAACCCTCCTCTGGTGCATCCTCTCCGACCATCGGAACCGTCGTCGTCGCGAGTTCATCTTAGTTGCTGCTCAGGCTCTCACTGATATATTCTACGGGGTCGCGTTCATGTTGATAGCGAACCTCAGGCTAGGATTGTTTTATGAAAACAAATGTAAGCATCTGGTCGAAGCCTCCCGACGGGTTCTTCTTGTTACAGTAACCCTGACAGTGCCCACTTCCCAATGCGCCTACATTCCTGCTCTCTGGCTCCACAATCTGGCCACCCCTCTGCTGGGACTGCTTCCTCTCACCACTTCCGTCAACTTTCTCGTCTGTTCCGTGGCACCGTTGTGGTACATGAGAGCTACTCACATTTACACATTCATGTTGCTATCAGGTTCGTTCTTATCCATCCATTCCATTCATATCCTCTCATTTTCCAGTCCCTGTGACCATAACTCTCCTTCTTGTTTCCATCAATGCCCTTCTTCTAATCGACACTGAAACTCTAATATCTGCTCTCTGTATCGCTGCAAACGGAGCTGCCCATCCGATTGTTTATCACATCATGCTATTTTTCCGAATCATGGCTAATCTTGCCTCTGCAGTAATCTACGGAATCATCATTTTGTATTTGAAGAAGGTCTGATTCCAAAGTTCTGAGTTGCATTGAAGTTGTTTTCCAGAACCATGGCGGATCTCTCAAAGACTTATCTCCACAACAACTGAAAATGCATCGGAATGCCAAGATAACCCTCGGTTTGGTCACCACCAACTCTATGATTCTGCTCTTTTTCCCTGATATCATGCTATTCGCAAATCCTTGGAACATCACCAAAACGTACTCGACCCCTTTGTATTCCATGACATTGAGCAAGGTATGCCCCGGTCGAACAGGTCTCAATGAACTTCTGATATCCTTCAGACAATGGCTAACTTCATCATCTACATGATACGGTATCGCGAGTTGCGTAACATAATCCTGCTCAAAGTTGTTGGATGTCTGCCCCAGAAATGGAGTGTTCCGTTGTCCGTCCGGATAAGAAGCACGAATGAAGCATCGACTGCTCCGAAAGGAACCTTCGCAACTAGGTCATCAGTTCAAGTGGAGAGATTCCGTGAAGGTGAGATAGTCCCACGAACTGAAGAAAAAAACATGTCTGTTCCAGGTTCATTGGAGCAGAGACCGAGCATTGGTCGACGTTCCAGCTCTATTGTCGCTTTACCGAAAGCTCGCGTGTGTCCTAACAACATTCCTGTTCCAACTGGGCCTTATCATCTACCACCGCTGCCAAATAGAAAATAACTATTCAAAATATTTCCTGTTGTTTCATTCCAATCTATGTTAAAATTTACTCAAGTTAACAAGGAAACTGCGAATACTCGCAGCTTGAGAATTCGCTATAAATTTGTGTACAGATAGAATCGACGTCGCTGATTACGAAAATTATAGTAGTTTTCTGCGAAAATGCCCGTATTCTGAATCCTGACGTCTTCAAGTTTGCGTGGTGGTTTCCGAAAATTTCACTTGGATTTTGAGATTTACAGGCAGCGGCGCCCTCTCCCTTCTCACCGGCCCGCGCGCCAGGTGTTGGCAGTCACCGGTGGCTCAGCGGTTGTGTGTTCGGACGGTACGGATTCTGAATCCGAGTATCACGAATCCTGGGGGATTCTGAATTCTGAAGACATAAATTACACTGTCAAGAATCCAATGGACAAGGGGTTCATCGTTGAGGATCCAGAATCCAGCTTCTGCCTTCAGAAGATTCTCAAGGTTCCAGTTGCCGGTTGAGCTTCAGAATTCAAGAAAGAAAGCCTTCATACTTCCTGGTGCAACGAATTCCCGTGAAGATCCAGTTGTTCCACGTCATTCCATCATTTCTTGTTTTCCGACTCCAGAATCCGTTGTTTTGCCGATGTGTACATGAAAAAACCATAGTGTTAGACAGGCTCTTTCATAACTTTTTCTTCTGGGTGCTACAAAGATTCAGAAGCCTCATCGATTCGGCAAGCGCTTCTGAATCTCATCATTCAAAACCCAACCAACTGTCACATCACCGCTTCAGTAACATTCAATTCATCAGATTCTGGCGGGATTCTGAATTCTGAAGGCATAACTCACATTGTCTAGAATCCATCCGTGTTCGATTCGTCTTCAGAATCCAGAGATGCTACCTACCTCCAGGAGTCCTTGATATCCAAGTTGTCAGTTGAGCTCCAGAAGTCCGAAATGACATCGTTGACGTGAAGATCCAGTTAGTCCACGTGGTTTGGCCATTTCTTGTAGTTTTGTAGAATTCGTCCCAGTTGAAAATTGGCTTCAGAATCCCAATTTTCCGATTTGTACATGGAAAAACATAGTGTTAGATGGATTTTTCATCGCTTTTTTGATGGAATTCTTTGTGGATTCAGAAGCCTCATCGATTCGGCAAGCGCTTCTGAATCGTATGATCCAGAATCTGATCAATTGTCACATCACCGCTTCAGTAACATTCAACTCATCGGAATCTGGGGGATTCTGAATTCTGAAGGCACAACTCACACTGTCCAGAATCGAATGTCCATCGTTGGGGCTCCAGAATCCAGCTTCTACCTCCAAAAGACCAAGTGAACCTTCCTCCAAGTGTCGAATAGCAAAAACTGATTCTCCGGATGTTTCCGGCCCCTTTTATATGCAACTGATAAGATCTAGCCTAGAAAATCACGTGATAAATTATAAGAAAATGATAACGTGAAGAAAGTCTAGTTTTCATGTTTTTTTTTTGAAGAAAAAACACAGAAAAAAAGTTTAAATGGAAAAAATTGATAAAATTCAAACAATCAGAAAAAAAATCCAAAAATCAAAAATTCCAAAACAAATTTTTTTTTCAATTTCTACAATTTCTGAAAGCTTGTTCAAAAACATGAAAATCAGGATCCGAGTATCTGTATTTTTCATGCTATCCAACTCTAAATTATCCAAAATATCAAGTTCGGAAACTATTCGAATCATGGAATGAAGCGAAAGTTTCGAAAAAACGATATTGTTTGGAATTGGGAGACAATTTTGCTCGAGGGAGTCTGGCCAAAAATTTTCGGGAAAACGGAAACGAACCCACAGCAGCAACAGCGTACCGTCCGAACACACCACTGCGCCACCGGTGACTGCCGATACGCGGGCCGGTGACAAGAGAGAGGGCGCCGCTGCCTGTAAATCTCAAAATTCAAGTGAAATTTTCGGAAACCACCACACAAACTTGAAGACGTCAGGATTCAGAATACGGGCATTCTCGCAGAAAACCACTATGATTTTCCTAATCAGTGACGTCTTTGTGCACAAATTTCTAGCGAATTCTCGAGCTGCGAGTATTTGGAGTTCCCTTGTAACCGGAATCCTGAGGCCTCTAAATAAAGAACGCTTTGACCGGAAAACTAGTTGTGAATCTCCCTGACCACAGTTCCGGCCAATCTGTCCACGGCCTGTAAAAGCGTACGCGAAACGTCGCGGTGCTGTACAAGCGAAACGACTGGCACTGTGAAAGCACAATATCTTCCAAATACAGCAACATTCATCAAAGTTTTCGTTTGGAATGCCGCGAGTTCTCCGAGAGGACTACACGAGCGGTCGAACAATTGCATGCGCCTTTAACCCCCTTTTCGCTGCGAGACCCGCTCGCTCAACCCCGGAGAAAATTTCAGTGGACGCGCGTACGCTTTTACAGGCCGTGCTGTCGAGTTTGGTCTCATGTGATTGGGAGTTTAGATATTGGGAATCATGCGTTCAACTGGTACAACGAAGACTCATGTTCTGAAAGTAAATGTTACTTCATGAGGAACACTTTTTTCACTAGCGTGCCGAGTCGATTAATCGTCTAAATTCGCTTACGATTTCCGTAATCTTCAGTACAGTACACTTTTAAAAGCTTTCGTTGAAGCTCGCTATTTCAGCTTGGTAATTCGAGATTTTGACACCTTCCGAACATTCTAGAATTAGAATCCCGCAAGATTGCTCATTTTTAGGCCAGTCGACTGGGCGTTGGCACTGCAGTGCCTCCTCATAATACGGTAAAAAATAGTTGGTTTTTAAAGGCGCAGGACACAATTTATTTCATTGAGTCTTGCCACGAAAGACATAACAGAGCATTCGCTTACGGTGTTTTATATTGCCTTTCAATAGATTATGGACTTATTCAAATCGCGTTTTTCGGAAAATTTTCCGAATTTTTCCTTATTCAAAACGTTCCGAAATTTCCGAAAACGAAACGTTTTTCGGACGGGTCTCGCCACGATTTCGACTTTCTCGGAGTTTTTCGGAGTTTTTCTCCATTTTTTCAGTTGATTTTTGAGTTTTCTTTAGAAAAGAAGTGAATAAGGAAAAAAACGGGAGAATTTTCCGAAAAACGTTTTGAATAAGTCCATTAATCAATTTCCATTCCACAGATGTTTGTCAGAGCCCATGTGTTTTCTTCAAAAACTTCTTTGATTTGTGTTAAACTTGAATTAACTTTAAGCTAATTTTAAAAATTATTCCGATGTAAGAAACGACCTTTTGTAAAGAATTTATCAAAAAGTCTATCATCTTTCGCCCGAATCACTCGCCATTTCCGTCCGCCCTCTCTATCTCTACTTCTCCTTCTTTTGCGCATCATTTCCCTATTTTCGGTTTAGCAGTGAGTCAATACGCAAGCGGCAACGTCGCTCTACTGCACTCTTTCTGGTCTCTCGGTCGATGTTCGATTTTTGGCCACTCGTCGGCCGTCGTTTCCACTGCATTCTTTCGCCTCTCCGCGCTCTTTTTATCAATCACCCTACCGAATTTTCAGCCAATACAGACTCATTTTCAGAATGAGGGTACTTATAGCCGCGTTCTCGCTGATCGTCGCGGCTTCTGCCTACGACGCCGTCATCTTCTCCAACCAGAGAGAAATCGCGTAAGTCCTTTTGATGTTATCATTTTATCACTTTTTTCTCGAAATATTGATTTTTCAGAGGAACCTCAGTTGAGCAGCTTGTCCAGTCTGCCACAGCCGAAGAACCAGTTGTCTTCATTGTGAACCCTGATTTCACCCTCGGTATCTCTTAAATTGACCGAAAAGTTGCGAAATTCATCGTTTTTCCAGGCCAGTTCTCCGTGAAAGCCAATGCCTACTCTGCTGAGCCAACAACTGACTACCTCGCCAAGTCCGTGAAGAGCAGCAACTTCCACGAGTCACAATACTTCGCCAACCAGATTGAGGTATTCAAAAGCTGCCCTATTCTGTTTCTTGCAATCTTCTGTCTTTGCAGGCTACATCTGCTCAAGTGCTCACTTCTTCCGATCAGTACAAAGCTGGATCTGCCGTTTACGTTCTCGCCGGTGAGGAATGGACCTCCATGGAGCAACTCGCCGAGCAGCTCATCTCCAAGATCGACAACTCGGTCGGAGTCATCACCTCCACTGACGCCGTCGCCCACGAGAAGAACCGTGTCAAGAGAGTCGCCACCGATGAGATGGTAACCTGTTTGAGTGATTCTCATCTCAGTTTAACTTCCAGAACGACGCCGGAACCGGAGCTTCGTCTGCTTCAACCAACGCTGCCAACCTCAAGCAGTACCCGTTCCCAGCCATCCTCCCTCCATACAACAACACTGACTTCAACCTCAAGCCAACCATTGACATGACCTGCCTGTTCTATCTTGAAGGAGTCACCGTTGTTGTGCAACAGAAGAACGACAAGGTGCTCAGCTACGCCGCCGCCTACGTTCCAGGAACTAACCTCTCGTACGCCTTCGCCGACGGAGACGCCAAGTGCCCGAACAGTTCCATCGGAACGTTCACCTTCCGCGCCAGACTCCAGCTTCTCGATGACGTCACTGGAAGACAGCAAAAGACAGAGGCATTCACGCTCACCAAGGGAGATTCCATCGACTTCATGTTAGTTGCTAAACTCATATCCGTATCAATTGTGCACTTTCCAGGTTGAACATCACTGGAGATCAACTCGGATACTGGTCTCTCACCGGAGCAACTCTGTACAGTGCCAAGATCACTGGAAAGGGAGCCAACTTCAAGGTACGCAGTCTTTCCACTGTGCTTCAATTTTAACTTCTCCCTGTTTTCAGTCCGCCTCCGTTACGGATCAAACCGTCGGAAACGCCGCCACTCAGTACACTGGAATCAACTCGGTCCAAGGATGGTCCCTCGTCTGCGGACAAACTCAGGCCGTCTTCTTCCCAACTTCTGATGAAAACGTCAAGATCGGAATCGCACTTGTCAACACCCAAATCCAGACTTTCAACATCCGCAACCCGAAGTCGTGGCTCGAGAGTCCGCACTTCACGCTGCAAGCCGAGGACTGCACCGGAACGTTCTCACCAGGATCCTGGATGGGAATCGTCTCGGCACTGGTGCTGATCGCAGGACTGCTCTTCGGCTACGTGATGCTGCAATCTGTGCAGACGATGGACCGCTTCGACGACCCGAAGCAGAAGCAGATCGTGATCAACGTCCGAGAATAAGTCCCTTTCTTTAGTCATTGTTTGTGATTATCCCCGTACTCTATCTTTTTCCATTTCGTTTCTTTTTCATGTTCTATTGCTTCATTGAAAGGGTATTCTAAATAGAAGAGTCTCTGCGTCTCTCCTGCACGACATTAGGCACTTTCCCTCTAATCATCCCCTCTTCTTGTTCCCCCAATCATTCCAGTTACCTGAATCGACGGTGACGTTCTCTCTCGCTTCACTTTACTTATTTTCTCAAAAAAATACCCATATAAGTATGATCATTATTTCAAATTCCAAAAAGAACCATTCAATATTTTTCATCTTCTCTCCGTTTCTTTCTCTTTGAAACATAGTTATGTTCGGAAATAGCTGTAAATAATAAACAAAACTAGTTGTTAATTTTGAAATTGAGTAGTCTTTTTTATTCAGCCAGAGCACCGAAATAAGCTTCAAAGACATAATTAGTAAATACATAAATTCGATGATGTTACGCCGGTGTGAAAGTGAGAAACAAGTCTCGAAAACCAGGAATTGAATGAAATAAGGCATCGGAGGATCTGATGGGTGTCAGAATTGGCAAAGACAAAAGCTTGGAAAGAGACCTGACACGGACTGAAATTGCAGAAGCGGAAGATTCAGTTGAGGCGTTTTCGAGAGGAAGGCACTGAGAAACACGTAAATAAGAGAATGATCAAGAGGGAATCAGTTGGAGCCGCCGCTGCTGCTCGGCCCGTCGCTGTTGCTCGGTCCCGGCTTGTTGCTCAGGTAGTCTTGCTGGCTCAGCAGCATCGCACCGGCGATCGCCATGTCGTCGTCCCAGTCTGAAACTGAGAACGGATACATCTCAATGGTAGAGGAGTTCGTACCGAGACTTTGCGCAGCAAGCATCTCTTCGTACAGTCCGATAGGGGCAGATGACTCTTCGACTGTCGGTGGGGCAGAAGACGTTGACGGAGCACTGGTCGACGGACCTTCTTCTTTTACTTCTGGTGCACCGGGAGCCGACTTCTCCATGTCTTTCAGATACGACATGAGTGACTCTTGGGCTATCTGATCATCGATGTCCGCCTGGGTTCTCTGGTAGTCAGTCATGTCCATCTTGTCTTGCAGCATGGCTTCTTCGATGTGCTCCAGCTCGGAAGTGGCCATGGCTCTGTTCATCAGATCCTTGTCAGCAGCTCCAGGAACCATTCCGGGAAGTCCGAGACCGACACCGATCGTGGCGACATTAGGTTGCAGAACTGAAAGAAAACCATGTTTTGATGTCGCAAAGTAGACTAGCTTACTGGCATTGTAGTGGACGGCGCCGTGATAACTGAGACGAAGTGGAGCGTTCTGCTGCACTTGCGGAGCGACGGCATTCGAAGAAGACGCGCCTTCGCCAGGAGCCACGGCAGGTTCCGGACGAGGAAGAAGCACATTGATGGGAACTAAACCAAATTATGACTATTTTTCTTCATCGGCTCGGAATTACCATCACTGTACTGGTAAACTTCCACGGGTCGAGCAAACATTTCCGATATTGCTTGCAGCTCCACGTGGTTTCCGTGGCAGTTCTCCTCCCTCTTCCGCTGGATATAGTTCTCGTAGTTCTCCGTTATGAACTCCTTGAAATGGTCCTTGTTGTTCATCATATAGTCCATGCACAACGTTCTGATCTGTCCGTGCATTTCCTGATCGCCGTAGACCTGCTCGGCGATTGCCCGGAACATGCACGCACCGTCACCGACCATTTCTTTTATAACCAGACCACGTGCCATCAATCTTCTGACGAACTCTGCTTCTACTTCCTCATCGCGCACATCCTGAGGATGGTACTCGTCGTCCGAGTTGCAGTCCCCGCCCGGCGACGATCTAGCCTGCTTCTTCTCCTCGGAACCTCCCGGAAAGCTGGAGCTTCTCGGAGACGACAAGGGACTCGGAACGAGTTGGCCGGCAGGAGACATCATCCCTGAAGCTAGCTGGACGATGAAAAAATGAAACCGGAAAGTAGTGCCTACATCTTTTATTAGGAGGTCCGTCTTCCGGAGCACGAGCTCGTTTCGATCCACTCGCCGACTGACTCGACGGAGGACGACTACTGCCATCAGCTCCACTGGAAGTTATTACTGTCTCATGTGGATTGTTTCGAAGTTTACCTGGTGGAGGACTTTTGCGATGGCTCCTTCTCGCGCTTTTTCTTTGCCGGTAGAATTGTCATTTTGCGGAACTAGTTTCTGGAAATCAAGTAAAGTAAAAAAAATTAGCAATGTTTTGTAACGCGAAACAGTAGAGATAATGAAAATCGGAAAAACGATTTGAAAAAATGGAAAAAATTGAAAAGCAATTTTTTGACATTTATAAAAAACCGGGATCAGGTGATCATCTAGCAATAAATACAATCACACTATTTACTGGATAAATAAATACGGTATGGGTTAAAACGTGACGAAAATGATTTATCATGGAGGCTGGGGAGGCAAATCGACATTTACGCCGAGAAATCTTTCAAGATGCAGCATCATATTGATTTCGTCTTGGTTTTGAACAAATCCTTCCTCACGAACTCTCCGTTGGATTATCTCTAGCAAATCGTCTTCCAGAGCCCTCTCTTCTCGGAACAGATCGAGATCGGCTAGTCTTCCGTGCACTTCTAAGGGAGGTCGTGGTCCCAAGTTTCTGCGAAGGTCCCTTCTTTCTCTTACGCGATCTTGGAAGAAGATTTCGTTTTGAGCCTCCCAGTTCTCGATGTTGAACTCGTCGCCGGCTGGTCTGTCGTGCAATCGCATCCGCTCACGTTCACGGTCCATTCTTTCGAAGAGACTAACCAGATTGTTGTCAGCTTCCTCGGAAGGCTCGTACTGTTCTCCATCCAAGATCTGGAACAACATGACATATTTTCATAACATCTTCTGTATACTCACATCGGCAATTTCTCGGTACTGGCGAGCAATATCGGCGCGGAATCCGAGACGCCACAGATCAGTGTAATCACCTAAAGCACATTCCCGAATGGCTGCGTTCAGTCTGCGGACATTGCTTCTCATTCTGCTCATATCGGGTCCACTGAATTGGAACCTTTCTGCGATATCATGTTCGTTGAAGAGCTGCACGGTCGGTAGTTCCCCGCGTTCGTTGAACCGGAACACAAAGTTCATGTTCTGCTGTCGGTCGGCTTGTTGGCGTTCTAAGATTCGTCGTCGCTCCTCGTTGTTCATTCGAACGACGAGCCCTCTGTTTATATCGAGAGGCTGTCGTCGTCTCCCTTCGAGTTGACTTGTTTTCGTGATTCCTTCAATCTCCAGGATTTTGTAACGTTCTAGAACAACACATCCTGAAAACTGGGGAGCATTGTTGATCGAAGCTTCCATTCCGGTGTGTAGAAACGAAAAATTAGTGTGGAGGAGCGTGTTTTGACGTACAACTCGGAGAATATGAAAAGTTTATAAGCTACCAAAAGGTTTTCGGATAGATTTAAGAGCTTTTTTTCAAATGCGATTTTCATCAATTTTCGCCGAAAAAAAGGCAATTTCAAGAGAAAAACGGAAAATTCGAGAAAAAATGAACAAAATATTGTTAAAAATACTGCTGCAGACCACTTTTATAGTCAACTACAACCGTTTTTCGTCAAAGGCGGCAAAAAATGAGACAACGTTACGTTTTTTTTGTTTTTTCCAGCTGTTTTGCACAAATACTGTAAGTTGTTATCTTTTCAAAACATCAATAATATGTGTGGAAAACAACAGGAGAAACACAGGAAAATCAGTTTTTCTCATTTTGCCAAAAGTATGGCCTGCAACAATAATTTTTCAGATTAGTTTGTTCATGTTCCATCAAACAATCAGTTTTTTCTTCTGAAAATAATGAATTCATTCATCGAACGGTTACCTTCTTTGTAGCACTCTTCCTGTCTCGGTGCCATCTCATACATCCATCCAAGATTTTCATTGCACGACACACATAAAGTGTCACGAACGTAGTGTTCCCCTGTGCGCATTTGGCGAAGCACAACTGGTCCCAGCGACACATTTATTGCGCGCTTGAAAAGATACGCTTGCCCAGATTCACCTGCAAAAAGTAAACTCAATTGATAAATTGATGGTTGCGTACTATTGAAGCTCGTCGAGACGCATGCTTCCTTATCCGCGAGGTAAACGTAGCACGAAGCACAATGGTACATCTTGTTTCCGCCAGCATTTTCGATGAATTTCAAGCCCATCTGATTAACAGAGAATTAATAATAAAGAAGAGAAAGCGAAAACAAATAGCGATAACAGGGGTTTGGAACCCATACGTTTCGATTAATACAAGTAGATTATTTTTTAAATGTTATTTTTAACAAGCTGGCCAATATAAATATGTACATGCTGAGTCAATCGAAACCATAAAAGAAAGTTTCTGAATGAAAGAGGCTTTGGGAAGGCGACAGCAGTGGAACACAGGGAATTCTGTGACTGGAAGGGTTCTAGAACACGGAAAAGTCGGAGTGTGAGGTAATCGGCGTGAAAAGGACTATTCTATAAGGCAACTAAAAGTCGAATATATACAACTATCTCCTTGTGCGATATTTGAATGCCGGTATCGGATTAGCTATGTGCAAAGTACAAGTTGTGGATTATACAGAATCGGAAGATGTACAGCAAGGTGCCAGGGAAAGACAATTAGACAAGGCTCGAGTAAGAACTCTCGGAATTCGAACGACTGAATCTAGAAGCTCTGGAAGAGGTTTCCGACGGAGTGCGAATGCGTGGCCGCTCTATACTTGGGACGCGATATGAGCTGAAAACGGAGTTCATTCTATGACCTTCCCTTTCATTTCGTACTCATCGTCTTTCAAGGGATCCGGTTGATTTTCCGATATCCTCTGAATTAGTGCGTTCTCGAGAATCACCTGCCCCTCTTTATACATTTGTTCTTCTTCCATTGCCATCTCGTACATCCAGCCGAGTTTAGTCTGTATGAATGTTGTTATTTACAACTGTTGCCGCTTCCTAATTCTCCGTTTCAACACTCTAGATGAAAATACCTTGCAGAGCACGCAAAAGACATCACGAACAATATGCCATCCAGTGGTCATCTTGCGTCTTTCGACTGTCCCGTGCTCAACGTTCCATGCCTGACGGAACAGCATAGCAGGACCAGTGCTCCCTGAACCAAGCCGATATGAATCAGTTTCTGACTAGGAATTCCGAAAATCTCTGCTACGTTGCACTAAACCCTAATCTCACCGTTGAAGTGACGACTGGTCAGCTCATGGCTAGTAGTGATGCAAGATTTGCATTGCTTGCAGCCGTACAGCACACCCGGGCCTCCTGGAGGAAAAAAGTTTATATATGCCTGGATAACTAAGTAAAGTATTCACCAAAGTTCCCGATGAACTGAATGCCCATTTCAGCAATTGGCAAGTTTTCACTGGTTACCGGAGCAACTGGAAAAACAGAATACTCTAAGGGAGAGTGGAAAAACTAAAGATGATTGATTCAGACTCTAGACATGCACGCGCGTCGGCAATACGACCAGAAAGCAATCCATCGATTCGAAAGGCGCCTCGCTCTCTCCGCTTCTCTCTTTCTCTTATCGTCTCCCCGAAACACGCGCTCTAAACTTCGACGGACGCCTGTGTCTCCCGCCGGCATGACTTATTTTTCTAGTCTCACTCGGCTTCTGCCTACTCTTCCGACACTCCAAGATCACATGTTTACCATAATATTCGCGCACCATGTTCGAAAACTCTAAAGATGGTCTCGAAGACAAACGGACAGATACCGGGGAAGTGGAAGACCGAATAGTTAGCGAATGTTATCAGGAGAAGACGAGTTATGAAAATCTTGAGAAACAAAACAGCTTATGGTGATTTCGCAATAAACGTATATCTCGAAAGCTTGATATCGTGTGGTAACTTAACATTTCGACGAGAAACAGAGCTAATTGTACACTGTGTAATACAAAACTTCTATCTTTAAGGACTAACGAATTGAAGGAAAAAATCAACTTTGGATACTGGGAGTTAACTTTTGAGTTGTAAAAAATAAGAAAATAATTGCACACAGCCGGTCGAAATAATTTTCAGGGCGCTGGCGCCAAGCTTGAAAAAAAAGTGTGCAAAGTTTTGCTCGTGAACTTTGGTGCTTCTGTGTCTGCAAGCATATGATTTGACGCGAAGCTACACAAAAAACTGCGGCGCGCATGTTTTGTTTGTCCATTTTTAGGCTTCCGAGTTTATTATTCCAGGTGTTCTGATCAAAACAACACTCTTTACACTGAAATTTACGTTTTCTATCTTCTTCCCAATCTTACAAAGTGTCCTTAAGTCACACCTAAATCGATCTCGTCACATGATTTGCTATGTTTATCACATCGCTTGTTTGCTTCTTCCTTCTTTTATTTTTCAGTTTTAACTCGTGTCTGGAAACGACATATTTTTGTTACTTATAATTGATTTTCCAGAATGCTCAGTGTTTCGAGAGCTGTCACCCGTTTCTCGGGAATCGTCGTGCGCACCGTGACTGGCGGACACGGAGACGGTGTCGGACGCGGAGGTGGCACCGGAGGATCAATCCGTGATGCCGGAGGTGCTTTCGGAAAGATGGAGGCCGCCCGCGAGGACGAGTACTTCTACAAGAAGCAGAAGGCTCAACTCCAGGAGCTCCGCGAGCACATCGAACAGGAAGTCGAGCACCACAAGAACCAACTTGAGAACCACCAGAAGGTATTGCATCCAAGGTTTTTCGATCACTCAAACTTTATTTCTAGGTTCTCGAGCGCCACCAACAGCGCATTTCGGAGATCGAGGCTCAGGAGCGTGCTCTTGGAAAGGAATGAGGTTGCTGCGAAGCTACATTGCTCTCGTCTAGTTGACCGTAAATGCCGCGTTCTGAAGTTACCCTTCTCGTTTTTTTTTCATTTTCGTCACGTGTTTCTCATGTAATAAATTATAGCTTCTTGACGATAAATCGGCTAGTTTCGAGGTACTTGAACACGATAGGTTCCCAAATTTCTCAGTTTCCACTGGCGCTTACTCATAGCCTTTGTCCCATTTTCATTAAACCCGTTCGTACACAGAAGTCCTGCTCCGCCGGCGAGCTACTCCGAATTCGTCACACGAACAAATTGCATCAGAGGTTGCAAATTTCGCAATCTTTGCGATTACGATGAATGAATGGACAAACAGAGAATCGTAGATAAATACGGCAAGAATCGGAAGGCAGCGGTCAAATCTCAAGGAATCACCACTTCGTTTCCAATTTTCGCGATCTTTTGTGTACCAGAAGGTGTTGGGTAAATAGGGGGCGTTATTATTGCAGAGTTTTCTGCGTGTCATGCCCTATTCCAGCAGCACCCACGCAAACATCTCACTATAAAATACACGAATCCCGTGATTTGCAGACAGTTTGTTTCCAAAATATTCCAAATTCTCCGAAAAATGTTCGGAATCTCAATGTCAGCATCGAATCTAGACACCAAGTACAATGGGAACGCAGGATACAATAGCAGTTCCGGTAAGAACCGTACTTCAGACCCCAGATACATTTCCCTTTTTCAGCAACCCAGCACGGCTCTTCTTCGCACTCCTCCTCGTTCAACTCGCCTCCTTGCTCCCAATCAGCCCCTGCTCACTTCCCAGCGTCTTCTCCATCTTCCTCTCCTGCCAAACACTCCTATCGGATCGATCCCACAGATATTGCCATGATGCTCTTCTAGGATGTGAATAATTTCAATTATATGTACATATGCTGCTCAGATCTTCCAGATGACCTCGCTCTTATTAAGACAAAGTTAATAAAAGATTGTCATCTTCACCCGTAAGCTCATATTCTCGAATGTTTTCAGTTATTTCGACTGTATGATATCACACTGAATTTGTTCTCGAAGACGATGACAATTGCCTGAATGATTAGAATGAGTGCGGTCGAAAGTCAAAAACGTTAAATTCTTCAACTGATAAGAACTTGATATATCAAACAGAAGACATCGGCTGGGACTACTTGTTCACTGTCCAACACTTGAGTCAACGCGGACCCAAAGGCCCGAGCGGAGTGTCGTTCTCACTACTCTCAGTTTATCGGAAACATCTCCGTTTACTTATTTCCAAGAAAGTTTAATAAAATAATTCCGAATGTCTTGTATTCCAGATAAACCATGACTCCTGACGTTGAATCGAAGAACGGGTCCGAAACGAGCCAGTTGGTGTTCATCGGAGGCGGAAATATGGCTGCTGCGCTTATAAGAGGATGTGAGAATAATAGTAAGTGGTTCTGGAATCCAGTCAGTTCTCACAACTCCGATCTGCAGATTTCACTTCAAAACAAAACATTGCGATCAGTGTGCAAACGGAGAAGTCTGCGGAAAAATGGAGGAAGCAAGGCTACGAGAACGTGTTCACGGACACGCTGGACATGCTGCAGAAGTTCCCGACGGCCATCTACATCATCTGCGTCAAGCCACAGGTCTTCGAAGAAGTCGTCTCCAGTTGGCCAGTTAACTCCAGACCCAAGTTCATCATCTCCGTGATGGCTGGAGTCCCACTCAGACTGCTTAGTATCAAGGTGAGAGACCTCTCGAATCACTCTTCATCATATTAAAATATTCGGTTTCAGCTGCCGTTCGTCTCGGGGAACACAACAATCGTTCGTCTGATGCCAAACGTGGCGAGTTCGATCGGAGCTGGTGCTTCAACAATGTGTTACGAAAAGAATGAAAAGATTGAAAACCAAGAGTGCCACATCAAGTACGCTCGGAAGTTTGCTGAATGCGTGGGCACTGTCGAGGTCATTCCGGAGCGGTGCTTCAATCCGGCAATGGCCATTGGAGGAAGCAGTCCTGCGTGGACTTTCATGTACATCGAATCGCTCGCCGATGGAGCAGTTGCTCAGGGACTCGGGAGAGCCGAAGCGAAGAGATTGGCAGCGCAGGCGGTGATGGGAGCTGCCAAGATGCTGATGGAAGCAGATTCCGGATTCGACATCGAGACGCAGCACATGGGACTGCTGAAAGACAAGGTGTGCTCTCCCGGAGGAACGACAATTGAGGGAGTGCGGACGCTCGAGAAGAACGGATTCCGGTCAGCAGTCATTGAAGCCGTCGTTGCCACGTCACAGAAAGCAGATGACATGGCGAAAGCATTGTCGAAATGAAACTTCTGTCGAATGACACAGTTGTTTGGAGTTTTTGAGAAAATTGTTTTTAATTTATAAATTTACGAATCATCGAGAGATATCGTTATTATGAAAAAAGCTACAAGAAAAAGAAGACAAAACTAAGTTTCAAAAAGATCAAATCTGGGTGAATAGCACTAAGTAAAACTAATTGGTTAGAGATTCGGGAAGAATTCTTTCAGACTCTCGATCCTTTCTCCATACCCAGCAACTTTTCCGCCAATCCCACGTAGTAGACGGTTTGAGCGATTCCGAACAGCGGCGCCATGACCATCATTCTGCAAATGGCTCCCTTGAAGAGAGCACTGACTCCTTCGTCAGTAAGAATCTTGTAGAATGCGTGGCAGATGCTCTTGTAGTTGGAGCCGCCAGCTTGGATTCGTGTTTTGACGACGTCCAGCGGGGTGACTGCGAACGAAGCGGTGGCTCCGGCAGTAAGTCCCGAAACAAAACTGGCCCAAAATACTGCATCGCCTGAAAGATGGGACTTGTTTGAAGCTTACAAACGAACAATTGAATACCCGAATCGTCTTTTTTCCGCGGTCCTAACCCATCGAGAAATGCGAACAGTGGAAAATAAAGCGCCGAGAAAGTGACATCTCTGGCCATCGTCGGTCCGAGTCCCTTGTAGAGAGCAGGGATTCCTCCGTTTTTCGTGAGCAGGTCCCAAATGAGCTGCGTCGCCTTCACCTTGTCAGTCGACTGTTGCATCCGGATTTTCAGAAGTTCCATCGGCGTCGTGATAGCAACTTGGCAGAATCCGGCAGCTGCTCCAGCGAGCATTCCACGTGGCGTCGACAGTCTCTCGGCCCGATCCTTCATCAAAGCGTGGCGGAAGAAGTCGTTGGCGACCAGTTTGATAGCCTTCTCGGGAGTGATCAGGAACACGTTGACAGAAGCGCCCTGTGAAGTCTGTTTGGAAAGTGAATACACGATGAACTCACTTGATACATTCCTTTAATTTGGTTGAGCCTTCCAGGTGCACCGGCCTGCCAAGACTTTTTGAAGCAGTCGAGGATTCCGTTGTACGCGGCGGTTCCTTTCTGATTCTGGAGTCGTGTCTTGACGAGATCCATCGGGAACACGCACGACACTCCGACGATGCCCGAGATGCCGCCGTTGAGCACCTTCGGCAGGTATCGGATGGGCTGCTCTTCGCGTTCCTCCTGCAGAAGTTCCAACTCGTCGACATCCATTCTAAAACTGGGATATGAAATCAAAATGTGTGCAGAATAAGAAGATAATAAAAGTACGGAAAAGCCGTTCTAGATAAGAATCCAGTCGATTGAGAATTAATGTTTACTTGACAGGTTCATTCGAAAAAATTTAATTTTGTGAGACATGCAGCGAGATTAGTAAGATAATTAATTTTTCGCAAATTGTGTTCGGTTTGTAGTTGCATTCAGTTATTTGTTAAATTTACGAAATCAGGCTGAGTTGAAGACGAATCCAAGCCCGGGCTTTTCGATAGGAGTTGAAGACGAGTGATGGGTTGCGTAGATGCCGAACATGTGCTGACCCAATGTCATGTCTTCCGTTTCGTATCCTCGCGCGTCTTCTATCGCGTGTACCTTAAAATTTTCTAGAATAAGAATGTTCTTGTTAAAGAATACCCACCTCTTCCGTCTGGGAAGGCTCGGTCGGCGGATTTCCAAGATCACTCAACGGAATGTCTTCGAACTCGTCTTCAAGTACCGGCTCCAGCATCCTCTTTGACGGCAGCTTTGTAGCACTGCTAGATTTATACGGCTTCAGGATAGCTTTTCCGTGACTGATACGAAATCTCGGAATAACATTGAAGAATGTGTACTTTAAGCCGAAAGTCAGGATAGTAGCAATTACTATGAAGAAGAAGACAGCAGTGACTGTGAGGACTAGGAAATCAAAATTTGAAAATAATAGAGCGAAATAACTTACTGATGCTCTTGGTGTCATAGTCTTTCTGTCTTGTCAGAATCGAATTTTTCAGAGCAATAGTGAAAAGAGTCGAGAAGAAGGCGAGGACTACGACATACGCTGCATAGTACTTCCAGTTTCTCCGGAGAAAAAGCTGTAGAGAAGCGGGCTCGAAACTATGATAAAGCACTCCGCATTCTGTGCAAGCTGCCTTTTCCTCCAATAAAGATGAAAAACAGCCGAAGTGCAACATTCTTCTGAAAGAATTCAATATATAGTTTCAGAATTGTTTACGAACCCGCAGAAACACGGTCTTATCATCTGACCGAGATTATTCTTTCTATCTTCTTTGTTTTCGTTATAGTTTTCGCAATGACAAGCAAAACATGCATTCCCATCTTCCGAAGTTCCTGCGGACAAAAGCCCAACTTTTTTGGTCTGGAACATCTTCGCCGATCGTGAAACAGTGCTTCCCTGTCCACAATTGCTACACTTCGCCTTCCCAAATTTAATTTTATTCCGAGTCGCGCATCTGGTGTGCACGTACATTCTGAGGAACCGGACTTATTTCGTGGTCGATTACACAAATCTCACATTTGACAGTTGCACGGTTTGATGAAATCAACATTATTCACAGAGGCAGGAATGTTTTTGTAGCAAATGTGACAGTGGATCGGCGGAGAGAATGCAGTTTTGAGATCCTGCCAAAATTCAAATTAGGTCTTGGAAGTTTGTCCAAGCTTACCTCCTTGATTCCTCGTTTTTCGCGGTGACTTTCGTCTGGATGAATGACAGATAAGCCTTCGGGAAAATATTCTTCCACATTCATGTTTTGGAACAAAAGGAAAAAGCCAGTTTGAGTGAAAAATGTGTCAGAAGTTGCAAAAATGTTCGAAGAGTTTTACGAAGTGGGTGACGAAATACGGGAGGTCTCGCAACGACGACTGCGGAAGAGGTAACGCGCCTTTAAATTGTTACCGTAAGCTGCGCACCTCATTATTTTGTTTCTTTTGTTTCATTTTGTTATTTGAGAATAGAAGTTTATCAAAATTTAATTTGTACATTCCAGGTAAAAATAATGGGAAATTCTACTTCTGCGAAAGAAGATCTTGACCAAAGTTCTGAAGAATTCGATCTTCCTGCAGAGTTTGGCCTGATCACAGAGGATGGTTTTCCGTTGAATAAAGTAACCCAAACCTGTGTTTTACAACTGCACAATTATTTTTCCAGAAAGCTCGAAAAGCGTTGACTGAGATTCGGAAGATCATAGAAAAGAAACAACCGATAGCAGCATGGCAAAAACAACTTGTTTCTGTCAACAACTACCTCGAAGAGTACGATATCGCTTCAAAGTTGTCTATAATTATTCATTTTTAGGCGACGCTTTCATGCAATGAAAGATATTGATGTTCAGCATGCTAGCCGTTTGCAAAGGAAGTTGAGAGCGTCTCCGAGAGAGAGAATCTGGAGAAGAAGGTAACTGATGTCAAGAAATAGAAATTCAGCTTATAAGTTCAGTACATCTGCCCCCGAGCGACTAACAAGCCTAAGCCGTCGAGAATACATTAACGGACTGGATTTGAAGTTGTCTAGAACTGTGTCTGTGCTGGAAATCGAATTGGCCAATTGGTTCGGTGAGTATAAAGTTCTCTAAGCATTCGATGGTTTTTCGGTACAGGCGTACGAGTCGATGATCTCTCGCAAAAGGCATATCTGAAATATCTTGCTGTGAATCCGCTGGTCGAAGAGTTTCAAGATTCGGATGACGAAGAAGCGGAAGAATTGGAGTACTCCGATGAAGAAGAAGAGGAAGAAGAAACAGACGTGGAGGAGTCATGCAATTGCCAGTGTCACCATCATCACTGCGACCAAAGCCAAACCTCCGAAAATGAAGATCCAGCCAGAGAGCAATTCATAAAGGATACTATGTCGCACGTTCTCGAGTTTAAAAAATTGTTGGGTGACAGAGCGATGAGCAGCAGAAAAATGTCTGAAAGGACTGCTCACGCCGCCAAGATAAATGACACAGTCCAAAGTTTGATTCAGCGCACGACTTCCCATGTGAGCATTCGCTGTAGTTTTTCAAATGAAATATGTTTTGCAGTTCATGAAGAAATTCGAAATCAAGAACCATGGAATGGTTACTGAAAAAGTACATTTTAAAAAGGAATGCGTTTCAACTTTGACGAAAGAAGAGAAGCTTCTGGCTCTGAGGAAAAAGATTGCTCCCTACAGAGGACGTTCCTCCAGCAGAACCTATTTCAATGAGTTTTTCGAAGACTTCCTGCTGACACACGAAGAATGTGAATGCAAGTTCATGAGAGAGAGAAATGGCGAGAAAACTGCTTCATTGATGGTAAGACTTCTTGATAACAGACAATACCGCCGTGATTCAGGAACTGGCAATCCACGCACAGCATCACCTGCAATCTGTGGAGAACGTGAAGGCTCTGTTTTTGGAGATGCTGCGAGATGCGCCATCAGAAATCAAAGGTTGTCCTCTGGAAATGCAACTGATGTACCAGTGCTTTGCTAACAATCTGCTGGACGAGGATGCGATGGAAGCAGTGTTAGATTACGACTGTGATGATGATGAGGTCGCAAAGGACCATAGCAACGGAGTTTTCGAAAAGATCACGGCCACTTTCGAAGCGCCCGGAATCAATATCAGCGAGGAAACGTTGGAGTTTCTGCCACGAGAAGTACAAAAGGCGATGGAGGAGATGATGCACAGCAGCAGGGAAATGGGCAGGGTCGTGGTGAGACAGTCGATCACTGTCAACCGACAGGCCATGAAGAAACTGACCAAGAAGTGACTTTCCTCTCTAATGCATTCCTTTTTCGTAACGTTGATGAATTGTTTTCTAATATTTTGAACTCTGTGATCTTTGGTTGATGCTTTCCGAAGGGTCATTCCTCCTGAATATTTGTTTATCTGTTGATTGACAGAAACCAGAACGAGGAAACGAAATGCAGCAATGATCAAGAAGAAACTGATAAGAACGGATGTAAAGGAAGATCAGAATCGCACGCTCATCATGTGATGACGTGGAAAACGGACATTCTTTAGTCGACATTCTGGTGAACACTAAATAATTCATTCGAACGCTCTAGACCTGAAAATGTTCTCAAAACGGATCTTCGCCTTTTCATCTAAATTTATCAATTTGACCTCCAAAAAAAGAATTGTTTACTTCCAGGTCCCGTTTCTAGTTTGCTCACTGGCCCGGCTGTGTCTCCATGTCCATTTCTCCGTGTTCTTCCCACCGTCAAAAGCCGAATTCGTTCGTCCGCAATCGATCCGTTAGTGAGTTTAGGTGAGTGTGTCCTCTTATCTTCTGCCTTGGGATCACATTGACAACTACCGACGAGGAAGTGAAACCGTTCCTCGTCCGTCAGTGTCAGTTCAACTCAAATAAACATGAGAGTGGCAGAACTGATAACGAACTATCAGTTGATTACTTCTCTCATATGCTTAATCTGCCGGTTATGCACTTTCTATAAACCATTACAATTGCGGTTTGCCCTCTGCCCGCCGACACCAAAACCCAGAATTTATGTGTTCTGATGCATAGCACACAACACGACCATCGGAGCATGAGTCATTAGACTGACCAATAAGTTACCGCGTATCACGCAAAACACAAGTCTTCCGATCGCACGCCCACCCTATCGTGTTCTTCTCAAGGACCGGAAGATAGTACATTTGCCTCGCCTATCTTCTTTCGTCGCTTCGTGGGGGTAAGCCCATTCGTCTGTGAAGGGCACGGTGGCGCCTCTAGAGTTGATTCATTGGCCTTTTTTGTCTGGGTTTGGTCCCAGTTGAGATTCTCCATTCTCGCTTCTCAATGGACGTTTTGTAGATACTCATGCTAGTGGAACTTGCGGAAAAACGAGACGATCAACTTCTGGAGAAATACTCGAAGGTTCTCTTCGACGAAAGCAGTTCCATTATGAGCTGGGGCGGCCCCTATCAAAACCGGTAAGTGATCATTTCATCCTTCTGATCGTACAATACATTCATCTTCCAGAAACTTCCAGCCTCCAGGAACGATATCTGGTATCTTTCAGCTGCTAGGGAGAGCACTTTCTGGGGAGATGAATCGGTTCCGCATTACATTTTACCGTCGTGCAGCCATCACCTACGAAGATCCCTCAGTGATTATCTCTGCCAACGTCCTGAGAAGCAGCTCACTGCCACTTCCTAACAGTTTCCTCGAGCAATTACAACTTCTCCCAGTCGATGTATTAGGGAATATCCTCTCCCACCTTGACGGAGCAACTTTTTTGAGTATGCGACTAGCGTGTTACGACTTCCATGTGAGCATCAGGTCAGTTTGTAAGCTTGCTTCTAAAACTCACCTCCACTGTTTCAGTGAGATCCGCTTTTACAACCGTATAATGACGCTCCAACGTCGCGAGATGACCATAATGGAAAACGGATTCATTAGAATATATCGTGACAATGCGACGTAAGCAGTGGCTAAGAGTTCCTCAGATAACGTTCCCTCTTTCAGCCGTGACATCGGCCATAACGAATTCTTGCGAAGTGCTCGCGTGATGCGATTCAATCATCTAGTCATAGAGCACCGTGGAGATTTTCGAGCGGAAGACTGTCATATCCCTCAACTCCACGTCCGGAAACTCGAATTACGTTTTCGAGATACGATTCCTGCTGCCCAAGCCCCGTTAGTTTCTCCCTTCTCACCTTTCCAAACGATTTCTTTCTCCAGAGAGCTCGAAACATTGTTCCACCAAATCGTTGCAAACCGGGAAATCGTTTCTGTCACGATGATTGCGCGAACTCCCGACAACCGAGCCGTTCGAGACCGTCTGGACGCCATCCTGGCTGACTGCCCACGCATCATTCAATCGCTCACTAGTATCGCAGTCCTCCCGGCTTGAAGTTCTCTCTTCTTCCTCACTGATCTATTATTCTTGATATTTTCTCTTGCTACAGCTTTAATTTTCTTGTATTACCTGTTTGACTCATAACAATAAAAAATGATCACACTACTTCAATGGGTCAGACAGAAATGTTCCGAATAACAATTAGGAGTGCAGCTGCTGATTGCCCCTGCGTCTCTTCGTGAGGACTACACGTGTAGCCGTTGTTTGATAAGGTGGGAATGGTTTATAAGAGTGGACACGTGCTGGAAAAGTAAATGCTAATTGTTGAATGAAAACAAGTGTCAAACCAGAGCATTCGAGCCTCGAGCTACTTCTTTAGTTCCCTGTCCAATTTTCAAATCATGGCAATACCAAGTCGTATTCCGAAGCTTTGTGTTCAGGGATGATCGGGATCTTCCTCGATCCGAACACACAATGGTCAAAACACAAACTCCTTCGGCTTGTGTTCATCCGCTGTGTAGTTTGGTTCGTTTCGTCATCAGGGGCCAGAAGACCGATAGTACAAGTTGACAGATTTCTTGATAACGAAGAAGGGTGGGGCCGAACAGGTGGCAAGCCGAAAGGACATGGTGGCGCCGCGGATCGCTGCGGATGACAGCCGAGATGAACCCTATCCGTCAACACCTATAAAAGGACATCTACAGAAAACGGCGAATCGGAAGTGAAGACTCGTTTCGGCTTTTAGTTCTGTACTTGTGTTATGTAAGTAAACAACATAATTGTTCCCAGAATTCGTGCTTCTAGGAATTGGAATCAAGCGGTTAGCTGTCTTCTAGAATTCATATTCCACTCTCCCATCTGTTGGATCATCCGACGAGTTCTCGGGATTCCCGAGTACTTACCAGCCGATGAACTGATATCTCGAAACGCCAGGAAACCAAGTTCTGAGCCACTGCCTCTCTGGTTTCTTCAAACATTCAAAGAACTGCCCACAGTTGTACTGGCGGAAGTGTTCCGGCATTTGGATCCGCAGGACATCTTCAGATTGCAACAAACGGATAGGAGGTTCTGGTGTTTTATTAGGTACGTAATTCAGTAGAACTATGATAAAACAACCATATTCAGAGAGTCACGATCTCGTTTTCCAGTTGTTAGCGTCGGAAAAGGACTTATTGAATTAGACGGAATCGATACAGTTCGCGTCTTTCAGAGTTATTATGATCGGGTATAGTGAGTTTTCTCTTCATTTACAAGTAGCTCCAGCTCATTTCAGCCTTCCCATCACTCATGATCAGTTGGCACAGAGTCTCCAAACTGTCAAATTTTCCATTCTAGTCATTCACCACAAGGGATACTTCAGCTCTGATTCGTTTCACGTACCAAATTTAGACTGCTCAATTCTCGAATTGCGGTTCCTTGATTTCGTAACTCCAGAAACAGAAAAGTACGTGACCTGCTAAGTCAGCAAACTCTTATCAGGACACAATGACTTTCAGTGAACTGATAGACCTCTTCGAGAAACTAATCACCAACTCACGTATCAGAATAATCGACTTGATCGTCAGAGTTGAGCGTGGGAACTGTGAGCAAATCGAAGATCGCATCATTGGAATTGTGAGAAGAGGCAGACATTTGGAGCTAGGCGCATCAAAAATCACAGTTGTGTCTTGTTGAATTGTTTGTTTTCGGTTTTCGAATGAACAGTGTCGTATTGTTCGATTGGTCAGATTCGTTCGTGAACTGTTGGTCTCTGAAGTGGACTGCTGAACCGAGAAACGGTTCAAGAAATCAGAAATACACAAAAAGATTAGAAAAGCAATCGACAGTGTCCATGTCATGAGTTTGATAAACTTAGCTTATCATTTTTTCCGGCATGAAGGTCAAAGTCCAATGGGTTTAAAAGTTGGAGTTTCGATGTGAGAGGAAGCATTTCGGAGGGACAATTCAAACAGAGACCATTGAAAACGGTGTTTGTCAGGGCAGATAAGGTTAGGAAATGTCTGGAAAAAAGTGGAACTAAGTACACATTAGCCCGCAGAACTCCTATAAATGGAACTTTGTGAAAAGTCTTTGGTGAACATGTTCCGGTACGGAATCGTTCTTTCACTTCTGATCAGTCTGGGTCAACCCAGAACTTCACTCCAAGAAGATGTTCCGGAATGTTTGTTGCTTTATCGAGCTGTTCCTCAGTTCTGTTTCAGATGCCAACTCTGGCAAGTCTTCTGTTCTCAGAGACTTCTCCATCCGTGCTCTTCGAGTCAGCGAGCACCCGACTCAAGACTTTCTCGTTTGGTTGAAAGAGGCATTCGCTAGTCTTCCGTGGAATGTTCAGTATAACCTGAATCAGATGCTTGTTCATTTCAAGGTGATAATTCCTCCTCCGGCTCTAATAATCATTTCAGTCTGTTCTGACTACATGGAACCAAGACACTTCTTCGATCAGTGGCATCCCTCATCCAACAGCCACCACGATCGAAAACGCAAAAACTCTGAAGTCGACCCGTCCCATCCAATCTCGCCATACTCCATTTTTCTAACTTGATTCCTTTTTTGCGATCGTAAATAAAAGTTACTCATAGTTTGAAGATACTTGGTTTGGGATCCCATAAAACGCAACATTCATCGCTAAACAAAGAATAAGTAATGGCACTTTTGAATTCGTCACCTCGTCAACCCTCGCATTGTTTTATTCAAATATAGGGAGATATAAAAAGACAATCGGAGGAGTTATGTCACCATTTTTTCGAATACAGTCAACTAAAACTTTTGCTTTGAGTTCTCAAATGTTCAATCCAAAAACTCTTCAGTTTTTGTTCCAGAATGAAGTTTCTTCTTTCTCTCCTCCTGATGCCTTCGGTAATGCCTGCATTCCAAAAACTGACGGATCTGAGCAGCATGAAGAAGTGTGACAAAGCGAACGACGAGACCGAAAACCCATACGTGAATCTATACACGGTTCCTTATTCCGACGCACAAGCTGATATCGTACAGTTTCTTCTATACCCATCTGAAGACCCTCTGTTGGTTTTTCACTTCTTCCAAACTCTAATTCTGTGTTTTCAGGAAATTTCCAGCCAATTCCATAATCGATCCTCAGGCAATCGGAGCAGATCCATGGAAGACTTGCTTGGGCACCGCGTCGACTGTCAACATCGCGTCGATGACTGGAAAAGTCTATTTTGTAGCAGATGGTTTGTGTTATTCGTTGACCTGAACGTTTCAAAGTTGAATATCAGATTACAAAAACATGACCGTTCATCAGTGGAGGACCGAGGACTACCCTGTCGAGTCCTCTGCTCGTTACATTGTTATCTTCTCGAGCGACACAACAGGGTCCACTCTGAAAAACTTCAACCGTGACGATGTATGGAAGTTTGCGAGCATATCTAGTTTTCAAGTAACAATTATTCAGAGCACTTCGTTCGTTGTGTATTCTGGGCTTCCTGGAGACACTGGGTCTGCTGTGCTGTACGCAGAGGAAGAGTGAGTTGAAAGAGGAGCACTGCTGATAGGATTAGAACATTTTCAGTGCGGAGTTGAGAGTCGATGAAATCTACATGCCAGACGATCATTTCTACATTGACAATCAGGGAGGAAAACTAAAGTTCGATGTTGGAAAGGGTGGAAGTAAGATGAGGTCTTACTTGATTTACAAAAACTTATAATTCAGCCTCCCCGACCAAACAGACGTTCAAAACGAATGGATTCATTTTGTCTCCAGACTTCCCGAACCCACCAACGAATGGCGACAAGAATGCAAATATTTCAATCGTCAAGAATGAAGCTGAGAGAGAAATCACGCTTCAAGTAAACCAAAATAATGAGAAACCGCGACGGAGTGTATTTTCAGGTGACTGCTGCGACCACTGGTGGCGGAGACGGAGACGCAAACATGATCCAATTGGCTTCAGCGACGAAGTCAGGAGTTCACGTGACAGTTGGAGATAAGTACATGTGAGTTATCAAAATAATTCGAGGGTCAGTCCCAAATGTTTCAGCTTCATTCCTCCGGGATCCGCTGGATCCGCTAAACTTGTTCTCCCTGGAAACGCCGACCAGTTCCAAATTTCTTCTGACGTGGCGTACGCTGTTCAGTTCAACATCGCTGGTAACTTTGAGTTATCTCTCTGGTGTCAACAATGTTTTCAGATGCTCCGTTGACTTCCACAACATCAGTGCCATCGACTACGACCGCTAAACCAGGAGTGTCAATGACAACGTCGGCTGCTGGACCGTCAGCTAGCTCTGCGGCTCCGTGCCCCCCGGTGACCCAGTGCTCCTGCCTCAGCTCCACCACCGAAATCCCGACAACCACTCAGTCCGCTACCATGTCATCTCTTGTCTCTGCTGTCACCGTTTTTTTGACTTATCAACTTCTTTGATTGTATTCAATAACAAATGAATGAACCGTTTATATTCAGGTGATACTCATGACTTGGAAAGTCCTGGAAGAGTTCTCTTTGTTGTTCACTTTCACAGCATACCCAAGCAGGTTCATGATATCCGAACGAATCGATGGATTGAACAGAATGTAGACGTATGGAGGTAGACCTACAACAGAGACTCTCAAAACTGACTTCGAGGAATACCGACTGTGATTGCCGATCCATGCCAAGTGGCAAACGATGTTCAGGAAGTCCGGCATCCAGAAGTATTGAATGTATACGTACAGGAAACATCCGATGAAGTGACAAGTGCAGACTGTGAGACACTGATACGTGACCTAGAACTGAGCTATCATTAACAGAGATTTGGATCCATTTGCGAACCCTTTTCACCAAAACTGATGTTTGTTTAATTCGACTTTTTGCACTTTCAAAAAGAAGATAAGTGCAGATGATAAGATAGCAAGTGCCGATGAACACGATGACGAAGATATTGTTGAAGACGTACGCTTCGACGGTGTAGTATTCACTCGGGAAGTTCTTTGTCACTTCGCTCATGGGATTCAGAAGGAAAGCGGAAACAGAGGGTTGGAAGAAGGTAGGCTTGGTGAAGAAGGCAAAGTAGATAAAGTAGAGGACTGGCAGGAAGAGGAGCACTTTCAGACACCAGGTACGGAAGAAGAAGGAGCACTTGGAAGGGGCGATAAGTTCACAGACTCTGTTGAAAGCAAGAAGCAACACGTAAAGACAACTCATGTGCCAGAGACCTGAAAATAGAACAGTATCAGCAAGAACTGTTCACAAACCAACCAAAAGTAACACACCCTGCTGCAAAGGTGAAGTTGATTGCGTAACACGGATGCAGACCGTAAATCGAGTAGACACCGGCAAAGTCGGCACAGAAAATGAGACAGAGGATGTCGGGAATTCCCAGACAGAACATGATTTTGTAGCACGGATGGGGGATGAGAGTCTTCGATTTGAGTAAAGTGTAGAGGACGATTAGGTAGATGAGTTGAGAGAAAAGTCCGATTGTCAGATAGACGGCTCCGATGAGCTTTTTGCTCACAGTGAATGGGGATGTGCCGGAGCAGTTGTAGTAGTACGGACTGGAAGTTACAAGCTAAGTGAAACTGGAAAACAGGTGGAAATAACTCACTCGACCATTGCTCCGCCGCTGAACACATCCGAGAACATTGTGGTTTCCGATGACTGAACTGATTTGAAAAAACGTCCTCCTCGTCTGTCTAGAACACCAAAAAGACACTTGTGATTAGCCAGAGAACAGCTCAATTAGCCGGTACAAGAGCCGGAGAACACTTCTCTTTTATCCGGGCTCACTAATCATAACAGAATTCTGCGAAAATTGAAGCAAAGAACCAAGGTTGGTTTTGATTCTCGCAATCATGGATTCCATGTGAAACTCAACGAAAAGCAGCAAAACTTGGAATCGGAAAGACGAAGAACACGGGTGATTGGATGGCTTGTTTGTCCAAGTGTGCTCTGTTTTTTCGGAGTTGATCAGGACCAAAGAGTTCAGAACGCAACTGGTTCGGAGGACTTGTGATCCGAAATAGACGACATCAGGGATTCTGGAAACGTTCGAATTCCAACAATCACTCGTTCCTGAAAAAGAGTTAGAAACGTGGGCGATGTCCCGGAAAAGGGTGCTGTTATCAATGTTATCACTGGATGACGCGATCTTTATTCCAAAAGATCAAAAGTTTTTCAGACGGCCATTGAAAACTTTCTCTCATCTCTCTAGAATTGCTTTATGACTCACAAACTGCTTGTTTGACTATAAAAACGGTTCCTTCTTATCATTTTTGTCATCCTAATCGTGGTTTTCTCGTCTACTTAAATATGCACCCATGTTTCCTGCTTCTCTTGTCTGCAGTTCTTATCCAATCCCTTCCTGCAAATATCCATATTCTCGAAGACTCCTCATTCAAACTACCTGTTGGGAAAGGCACCAAAGTGTACTTTCTGTCAAATGGAGCAGAATCCGACTTGAAGCAGATTACTATCAGAGCGGATAAGAGCAACATCAATACGAAGTGAGAACTGAGAGTATGCCTCAAGTGACAGGGAATTTCAGTGTGTTCGCTTACGCAATACCCCAAACCGATGGATCCTTGAATCCGTTGATGATCACAGCCGACGACGACACTCTCGTGGTGACGAGACCCGACGGGAACAACGCCCAAGTCAGCCTGTACAGAAACAACATCACTCAGAACCTGAATGTCTTCCCGATTTTCGAGAAGAGTTCCATTCAATTCAAAAGCGGCGTCAATGTATTCTTCAATGTTGACAAGCCAGCAAATAGAATTCTGACTCTCAAAAACCTGAATCTGGAAAACAGTAGTGGTCGTGTGATTGCTTCTTCGGGGGTTCCTGGAGATGCTCATCCATACGTGTTCTTTGACAGTGACACTTATCCAGCGTAAGATTTTGAATTTCGAGTCTTCAGAAACAGAACCTGTTCAGGAACAAAGTTTACAAGAAGTTGAACATTCCTCTTGTCACCTTCCAATTGAATCAAATTGATTCGGGAGTCAGTTATCAGGTGGAATTTCACAAAGGTAACTCTGTTCCTACTTACTCGGTTTGCAAATCCACCAATTCAGCAAGCACATCGCTGGATCAGTCTGGAGTTCTGATGACCCAAGGCTATCCCCTCAACCGTTTTCCCAGTGATCTCATCTACTCTCTGAACACAAATGGAGAACAAGTTAGCCTGCGAATGACTGTAAGAACTCTTAATTCCCATTCAAAACCAGTGAAACCATTGCAGCCCTACTTCTACAGTGCCATTCCCTATAGTGCTGAGATCACAGTCTACTTCAACGGAGGACTTTCTCAGGGCAACAAGTGGGTTCTTTCGAACATAATCCGTCTTCACCATCATCTTTTCAGTTTTCCCTCGGTAGCCAATGGAAAACTGACGGCATCTGGAGATATCACTCAAGTGGAAATAGATTGTGAAGGACCTTATGCTCTTCAGTACTACATCAGTCAGAATGGAACCAGTTCCACAACTCGCCCATCTCGAACAACTGTCCTGCCGGTTATCACAACTACTCGGTCTTCCAATGTCTTTCAAATCCTTCTTTCTCTCACGTGTGCCTTGATTTCTTTCTTGATCTAATATCCAAGTCATAATAAATTCTGGAAGCGTTTTTTTTTCGTCGAAGAAGTTCACAATGTTACTATGGAAACTTCACGTTCAGATCTGAGGATCCGATGGATGTAATCAACTACTCACTTGTTGACCAAATGATTCACCGAACGCCCCCGACAGTAAAGCGTAGACAGTCAAACAAGGATACATAAGTTGTTCAGAGGCTTGTTCAGAACCGATTGCAACAATCGTCGTCCACACGACCCGGAACATAGCTCTCGGTTCGAATAGCCAGGTCACTAGGACAAACAAATCGTTCAAGTACAAATACATCGTCCAACCTCACAGATAACTCCGTTCGATAAGTAAACACTCTCCACTCTTTTTTTCCTATTATCTCACTCGAGTACCTTCTTCTTATCAGGTTTTTCTGACCAGAGTGAACTGTAGTTGGAAAAGTTTACGAGTGTCCCCACAGAAGAAAAGATATTTCTGAATACTTTTTATTATTGCAATCGCGACCCGTTTGCTGTCAACATGAACATAATTTAAGTACGAAAAGGTTAAAAACGGAAGAAATTTCAGATTCTTAGGACAGCTGCGATGAGGAGAGAGACGACGATTTGGGCGATTCTCGAGGACTTTGTCGTGGTCACGACTGGAGCAGCAGTGGTGATGGACAGATCCTTGAGGGTGTACTGCACGGAGAACGGTCCGTCGGACTCGATGACGATCCTGTTCATTGGGCTGTTCGAGGTGATGTTCGAGTCGGCGATCGAGAGCAACGGGAACACGGTTGGCTCAACGGAGCCCGCAAAGACGGTCACGTTCCCTCCGTAGGCTTGGGACTTGTCAAGACGTGGCTGTAAACATGAATTATGAACTGCAGAAGATTCTGATGAGTAGCTTACCACAAGGAAGAGCTCAATGTTGGCTTCACTTGGGTTAACAAGGGAGAATTCTTTGGTGGCGAAGGTGCCAGTCGGGAAGTCATCGGTCATCACCAATCCAGATGATCCGATCTCCATTCCAGCTCTGACTGCGTACTTGATCTCGTACTTCACATTGGATCCGCTGGATGTGAAATGGAAGATAGCCATCGGAAGTTCGAGCTGACTGTAGGTGGTCACTCTGCAAAACCAAAGATGAAACGGCGGTCTGCTTGATCTTCAGGTTACCCGGCGATCGAAGAACTTCCGAAGAATTGGACTGGATTCGTCTCGTCCGGAAGACCGACAAACCCGGAAAGATCAACATTGTTGCTGATCACAACGTTCTCGGCGACAGGAATCTTTGCATTGCCGGTGCCCATTCGGAAAAAGACGTTGGTTCCTGGTTTGTAGCTGACCGTACTGTCGTCTTTCAGTGGGAACACATTCAGTTCCGAAGTGACGTTACAGATGTAGAGCCATCCGGTGAGTGGGATGTTGCCGGAGAAGATGACACTGAGAAGGTCGTTGTCAGCGGTGGACTGAAGAGGAGTCAGGGATCCGTCGGTTTGGGGAGCCGAGAGGGTGAAGCCACTGGAAACGGGAAGATGGTTTCGAAAGCGGGAGAGGGTGACTCACTTGGAATTCTGACCTCCGGTTCCAGTGGAGAGAGTCAGCGCTTGAATGACGTCTTGCGGGCTGTTCGAGATGACATAGACTCGGGAAGTCTTTCCGACTCTGTAGAGAGTCTCCGTTGAGCTGAACGTGCTCAGCGGGACGAGATTAGTACTCGCGAGAGGAAGCAAGAAAGCGAAGCAAGTCAAGATGAGCATCGGGGAAGAAGTGAGGACAGACTGCCTGATGCCTGAAGAACGGTTATCATGCATATTTATACAAGCGAAATTGATAAGAAATAAACTTTTTTGGGTGGGCGAAAAGTAAATGGCGGCGAAGTGACACCCACAAAGAGGAGAAGATGTGTGAATGAGTCACAGAGAAGGTTATGGGGTTCGGAAATGCGGACGGGCAGGTAAGAAAGAGAGACCGCAAATGGCCATCCGGTCACTCGCCTATTTGCATTTTCTCTTTTGTGTCTCCTCGTCGAAGTGAGTCAGGGCGCACCTGGCGCCGGTTCGAACTGTGCAGGTGTGGACAGCCATATTGCGAGATGGGAACGGGGGGAAATTGGGGGTGGTAGTGGTGAGAGCGAGAGTTTATTCAACGAAACAAATGGGGAGGAAAGGAGGGGCAGGCGGAAAGGAAAAGAGTACACAATGGGTCAATGGAGCAATGAAATGAACAAGTACAATAAAATAAAAGCTGCGAACGAGGTGGACACAGACAAAGAAACGGATCGCCGCGCCCGTCTTGTCCTTCGCACATGTCCATCCAGATGACCGCTGCGGTTCTGCGCTGGAAGACGGTGGGAGCTGGAAGAATGGAGCAACAATTTCAGGTGAAACAGTAGAACCGATTCATGAATTCGGAAATGGTAGTCTCGATGACGGGATCACCTGAAAGCACAGGCAAAAAAGGAGCTTTTGGCCTTCACAGGTCTAATGTTGACAATGGTCGTGCATGATTATCTTGTTTGTTTTGATGCTTTTCACTACGTCAGTTTCCCATTGAGGCTCGAAAAGGTGTTTCTGATCCTGAAGTCTCGAAGCGCTTCTGCTAACAAAGTTGTCGGATCGAGAATTCAACATTTTAGATTTCGCCGAGAAGCAGTCATGACTGCACGCAAAAATTCTAATAGGGATAAACTTTCAGACCTTGGACACTGGAAGAAACAAAAGTATATGATCACCAAAAGGATTCTAAATGGTTCCATGTTCAGAAATTTATTCAGTGTCCGTTTCATTATGGTCCGTTCGTGCACTTCATTCGACCTCTGCCAAATACCCAGGTCCTTGACCGGCACCGTGTTACTTTTTGTACAGTTCCCGTGACTCATCGGACACTTCTTTGGGAGTCTGCAGATGCAAAGGTCGAGTACGGCGCACAGATGTGAATCAGCTGTCGGTTGTAAATGAAGAAGAAGTGCGCGACGAAGCGAGTTAGCAGTTACAGGAAGCTCCCTCCCGCTTCGAATTACAACATTGTCGGTTGCGTATTGTCCGTTTCCGCAACCCCTCAATTGCCTCATCAACCGTGTCAATTATGGTCCTTTCCGTGCGCACATGTTGCCACTTCACACCTTCTCTCTTCTGTTTCTCTCGGGGAAGTCTGTCACCAGATGACCGGCTTCTTATCACATGTTCGCATCTTCTCCTCCGGTTTCGAACACTCCTCTTCTCAATTTCGAGGTCACAGATCTTTGTTCCCGTAAACATTGCATAATTGCATATTGACTGATTTCATAGTTTTATCATCTATAGATTACTTTACTGTGTTATCCTTTTTTCATAGTTCTGAATCCAATTGATAAAGTGTTGTTATCTTAAAAAAACAACTGTACGTTTTGGAGACTTCTGGAAAGTTTTTACTCTTATCTTAAAATTAAATTGGATATTTTTGCTATTCAAGACGCTCTTTTTCTTTCCATTTCAGCAGTCTTTCTTTCCTAATTTGTATCAAGTTACACCCAGAAAACCGAGCTCCCCATCTAAGAAATGTGCATGTCTCTCCGGAAAACAAAGTCCTGACACCCTCACAAGTCCCGTTCTTATTAGTCCGAGTGGCCCTCACTTCAGCCGTCTTCTTGGCCATATCTCTTGTCATTTCCAGGCAATTCCCTAATGCACCTCCTTGTCCTTGCCCCTTTCCAACACGCCATCTCGACCAATTTCGCTCTCAAATCGAATCCGAAAAAGTGCTTCTTCGAAGAATTCCTTGGCAGAGAGACGCAGAAGCGTCGACGGCGCTTCTAATGTGTGCTCCGCGCACAGCTCCATTCGGCTATGTGTCCCCAGTCCACCAGTAGTTTTGGTGTGTTTGTAGTCGCGGAAGAAAGAGATGAAGGCGTCGGGGCCCATCCGCAGTTTCTGGCCAATTGAGCACGTTTCCGTTAGAATCTTCGGCCGCGCCTCGATCAAACACTCATTCTGTTCACCTAATCCGAATCGAATCGGTGTCGGTGACTCTTCTGTTGACTCTTCGGACAACTTTCGCCTGTCCCAGCTTTTTTCTCGTTTCCTGTCGATTCCCAGGAGGAACGAGTCGAAGAAGAAACAAGACAAAAAAGGGGGGAAGACGAGTGAATTATAGAGGCAAACGAATTCTTCCTCTTCAGGGCACTCCTTCTCTTCCTTTTTCCTCTTCTTCTCTTGAGCTCGGATTAGAAAGCCTCTTTGACATTTTGGGGTCAAAATGAGTTTTTCTCGAGTGACACTGGCCCATGACCCGGCCCATATGTTTATATTTCTGATGCTCTCACAACCAAAAACGCTTCGTAATATTTATTTTTTTGAGCTGGACTCTCTACTTTTCCGCGTAAATGATATGTGTCTTGCAAGAAGAAAAAAGCGAGATATTCTTCTGGATATCCATTCCGTCCCCATGAATTATTCATAGTCACTTTTCTCGAAGTGCTACTAGAGTCGCCTTTAGCCAACTAGTCCTCGTCCATTACTTTTACGATCTGGAAACGAAGGTTGTTGACGTGGCGTAGCCCGTTTCCTCCACTCAAACCTCATTTTCATGAATTCCTAATCTTCTTTTGTCTCCGCTCCGTTCTCCGTTGCATGCGCCTTCAAGTTCGAATCGTTAATTACTTTTTGCGCCTCCCCCAGTCCTCCACTTCTTCACTTTCGCACTCTTTCTAATCAGCTCCATTCTGAATCGCTGCGTCTCTCATCCCCATGCACTGTCTCGCATATCAGTCACTAATCCATGTTAGGCCCCAGTCTCTCAGGTGCCAGCGTCAAGCTTTTGCATAAATTAGCAAGCGATAAGAAGCGAGAAGGCGAGAGAGTGTGAGAAGCGAGGAGACACATCCACATATCCTTTTTTGGAACGGGCGTCCCGTTCATTACTCGTTCTATCTTCTGGTTCTTTCGCTCGTGTCTTGTTCCCGTTCTTTCCGTCTTGCAACAATTATTTCTGTTTTACTACTCCCAGTGACTTTTCAAAGTGACGTGGCACGGAAAAGATTAGAGGGAATGTAAGTAGAAGTGACGGCGACAGGTGGTTGTGATCAGGTTAGCCAGATTAAGAGACCGGTGTTATTCGACTGGCTATGTACCGGCAGTGATGAATACTTCTATTCTTCCATTACATTCGGCTAGAAATTCTGAATAGAAAAATTTGAGAAGCTGATTCCAAAAAGGTATTGGTCTTATAATCCTTCCCTTTGAATTTGGTTATCCCAAGTTCAAAGAAATGCTCATGTGAATCATCATGATCTCCCGGTTACAACATCCCGAACATTTCGCCCCTCCCTCTCTTTGAAAATGAGCCAGTTGTGCATCCATGACTCATTACCGACCTCACTCGTCCCGGTTCCTCCATTCTCTAAACCCATCGTTCGTCTGTTATCAGTTCCGTCTGATAGTGTTTCCAACACCGGAAACTGCCCCATTCCCTCCCTTCAATGTGTTCCTGAAACAAACTGTCGCATTCGTTTTCAAATTTCACACAAATTCGATATTTGCCTTTTCTCTATTCTCGTATGCTCACACATGGAGAACGAATCGAATCAATGTTTGCTCCATTCATCGAAATTTTATTTTTATAGCTCCTCCTCCTCTTCTACAACATTTGTCTTTTTTTGTTTCTTCTTCTCATGCCGTCTCCATCCAAATAGAGTATGATTCTTCACTTTCGAAACATCTGTGAACTCAGTCAAGTGAAAAAGAGACAAAGGAAACGGCAAAAAACGAATTATTCATCTCTCCTCTTCTCGCCCTCCAAGAAGTTTTTCATTTCACTCTGCGGCTCTTCCTCTCACACACTCTCTCTCTTTCCAGTGATGGCCGACGTTGCTTCTCCGGTGGTGGACGAGAAGCCGTGCTTTGGCGCGAACCCTCAGATTTTCAAATTGGGACTGGGCAAACAACACATTCTGGCACATGACATCGGACAAGGATCCAAGTGTCGGAACGAACCGACGTGTCAGTGTGACGGACTAGATCTGCATTTCTGGAGGAAGATGTGCAAGAACTGTGGATGTCGGATGGACGAGCACGATGTAGTTCTGCCGAATGAATATGACCACGCCCAGATTGTCATCGGTCGGTTGTTCGGAGCCAAAGAACACTTTGAGAAGGTGCTCACGAAGCCAGGAATGTTTAAGCCAGCGGATCAGAATGACTCAAAAGAAGTGAATGTGATGTCTAGAAGAGCTCAGCCGACAGCAGTATACAATTACAAAATGACGTCAAGTGATTCAGAATCAGAACGAGGAGGATCCAGAAAGGTGAGCAAAACATGGAGATTCATGTAAGAGAGTTGGCAAATTTCAGGAGAATGTACAGTATGCGTGGGCCCCGCTCCCAGACAAAGACTTGGTTTCAAGGTACATGAAGTGTCTACCAGAAGACGAACGACCACTTGTCGGATCAAAAGGAGAGCAGAACAGAAAGTCCAGATTGCAATTCCAAGTAAGTTACAGAAGTTATTGAACTGTTGAGCAACTATTTACTACAGCTTCCATTATACGATTGCAATGTGGAAGATGCTCGATTTGTGGAAGAGAAGGATGTGAAGACTCTGCAGAACTTCGTGGAGAACGTCAGAAACAACGTCATCGGAGTTGGAAAAGTCGTGGAGATCGGAAAAGACTCCGACAGTTGTGGAGAGAATGAAGACGACTTTGAGAAGACAATGAATGCAGCTCTGAAGGGGTTGAAAGTTGGAGAAACTGTATGTTTCAGTTACTTTTGACAATAGTGTGTACGTACATTTCCCAGGAATGCAAAGACTGCAGTCAAGCAATGAGAACCGGAGAGATCGGAGTGGAGTGCACACACCACACGACCTCTGACACGTACCATCCGAACTGCTTCCGATGCGACACGTGTCGGCAGCTGCTCGTCGACAACATCTACTTCTTCTACAAGAACAAGTACTTCTGCGGACGGCATTATGCTGACCAGCTGTACCCGAGATGTGCTGGCTGCGACGAGCTGATCTTTGCCAACGAATACACGTTCGCAGAGGAAAAGTCGTGGCATTTCGATCACTTTGCCTGCTACAAATGTGATTTCAAACTGGGTGGATCGAGATATATGACACGGGATGAGAATCCGTTCTGTTTGGAGTGCTACCTGAAACATTTTGCAAAGGTTCGTCAGGGATTCAGAGTGTCGCATCAGAATAATGATTTCAGACCTGTGATACCTGCCAACACAAGATTGGTCCTGACGAGAAACGTCTGAACTACAACGACACTCACTGGCATGCCGAAGAGCGGTGCTTCCAGTGTGTGCAGTGCAAGATGAACCTGATCGGAAAGAAGTTTATGCTGAAGAACCACAAGCTTCTGTGCTCATCGCAATGCAAAGCCAACTACAACTCGGCACACCCGGATGAGCAGTTGTAGCCGTTTTGATTCTTCTCCGTGACTCAACTCAACTCATGTCATTCTCACGTTCAACCTAGCTTCAGCGCTTCCTAGATTGATTTCTCCTCGTGTATAATGTAATTCTTGTGCGGGATTTTTCTTTTGTTTTTTGCGCTTCTTCTTCAGACAAATTCAGATGTTTCTCAAGCATGCGACTAATAAATTTATTACCATGTAAATATTTAGAAAATGATAATATCAACAGCGTTGGCGAGGACGGCCTCTTCGTTGCTCTCATCGGAGTCACTGTACGAGGTGTCGGAGTCCGCTTCATTCATCAGTTCGTCGAATAGGGCAGCTCGAATCCAATTGCAGAACTTGTTCTCCTTAACCAGGATGTATATGTCGTCAATTGCCATAGCGTGGACAACTTCCTCCTAAAACAGAGCAGGTAATGATGCGCAAGGAAGTTCTCTTCATACCAGCAGTTTGCGGAAGCGGAACTTCTCTGCGAAACGGACGCTCTTCGTGAATCCCTCCTTGTTGGATCTTCTGTTCGCAATCAGCATATCTTCCCACGCCTTCACTGCCGTGTCCATTTTCCAACTGATTGCCAACGAAATCGCATTTTCAGCTGAAAAGGAGAAACTCTGAAAGTCCATAAAAACAAAAAGACACTCACTGTCAATCTCAAACTTCTCCTCTTTGCAGATGTACGGAGGGTGCAGGAAGTTCAGAAGCTGCCTCATCCCCGCGAAGTAGCACTTCGGAATCAACACCTCGTGATTCCCCGTCGTTTCCTTTTCGAACTGTTCCCTCAGAATTGGCGAATTCAGAGCGAGAACCTGAAGAAAAAGAATGAGATGTGATCTACCTGTAAGTTTTCTCACCGATGAGTTAGCATACAACTTGAACTGCGAGTCCTCGTCGCGAATCAGCACATCCAGCCATTTGTTCTTCTGGTCGAAGTTGATAAAAGTGACCGGGTGCACTCCGGAAACTTCCATCCGAGTCATCTTCAACTCGATCCTCGTGTACTTCCGACCTTCTTCTATCGGTTCCAGAGCTATTTCTGTTTTTCTCTCCGTGAACAACAAGTCCGTCTCGATCACCGTCGGTCCGTTGGATATTCCTTTGAACGTCGCTTCCACGTGGGCATTGAACGACCAGCGAGAGAGACTTCTCTCGGTGCACTTCAACTCGAACAGTCCTTTTGCGGTGCTCTGGATGGTGTAGAAGGCTTTCCACGTGAGTCCGTGCAAGTTCCCGAGATCGAGAGTGACTCGCTGACCGACGGGAGTGTCATGTCGCAAATCGATGACTTTGAGCATCGTTGGTACCTTCATTAGATTACTGCTCATTTTGATACCTGAAAAAATTATTTTTGCTACAAAATATGTCAGAGAAAACTGATTACCTTGATATTTTCAGAAGATTTGAGAAGTCCTCAACTGAGAACTAGTAGGTTTGTCGGGCGGTCGATGACGTATCCTTCCACCCGTTCAGTATGTTAATTTCACTGCGAGGTCACGTGAAATGCATCCTTTCACCCGTTTTTTACCAACCCCGACCCAAATCAAAATTGCAAAGAAATCTGTTGAAATTCGTTCAAAAATTCATTGAATTTCGAGAATAGCCGGAATTCCATTCGACGCGGCTTTTCGTTCCCGCCAACCGAAATCCATCAACATTCCGCTGATTTCACTTTTCACCTCCGATTTTGTTTATAAGAGAGCGTCAAGCCGTCCGCAAATCATAGCTTTCTTTCAAATTTCGAATCCAAATTGAAATAAGGCCAATTGAATCGAGTCAAACGGCGCAAAAAAGTTAGCGAAGACAGTGGAATCTGGGTTAAGAATGCCTGGAGACCGCTCGAGATCTGATCTTTTTCCTCATTTGCATTTGTTTTTTCCCCACCGCCTATTGACAACTTGTCTGCGTTCTGACTCATTCCCAGCCTAAGACACCCACAGAACAAACAAACAATACTGTTCTGCTCCTTCTCTCCATTCTCCTTCTCAACCTAAACTTTTGTCCTGTTCCTTTTCATTCTCTCCATTCGATTCTCGAGTTTCGTGTCCAAATGGGGAATCAAAGTTCCGTGTCTCGCCAATTTTCAGATTAGGTTTCCCTAATCGTTGTGTACTTCCCAGACCGTCCTTACTGACTCACTCACTCTCTCCCACGCCCGCCCTCTCAGCTGTTCCTCCTCTCAATCACTCAGAAAAGTGCGGGAATTCGCTGATAAGCCCTCACAGGGCACATTCCATAAAACCCTTTCTTGTTGACTCTCTGCCCCATTCCCCACTTTCACACATTCCTCTTCCAGACCTTCGAAACCATGCCGAACTGCCCAAACTGCCAAAAACCCGTTTACTTTGGTAAGATTTTGATAGGAATTCAAGACAGAGACACATGTTTTTTGCAGCGGAGAGAGTGTCTTCTCTGGGAAAGGACTGGCATCGTCCGTGCCTAAAGTGCGAGAATAAGGCCTGCGGAAAGACATTGAGTGCCGGAAGCCATTCGGAGGTCAGTGATAGCCAAACAAAGAGTCATGAGAAATACTGATCTCGACCAAGTGAACAAGTCACAGATTACAACTTTCGGAATTTCTCATGAAGAAATAGTTCTGTGTGCAACAGATAACAATCGTACTAACGATGAAAACATTGCTGTTTGCTTTGAAATTCCAAATGTCTTACTCTTTCAGCACGAAGGTAAACCGTACTGCAACCGATGCTACGGAGCCTTGTTCGGACCCAAGGGATACGGTCACGGGGGCACCGAATCGCACACGTTCCTGCACGGAACCACCGGACGATAAGCCCCAGAATCACCGACTCGGACCACCAAAGATTTCATTTCCGCCCACACAGCCCCTACTATTTGAATTCCGTGAATTGCTTTCTTCAATAAACTTTTCCAGCTTCAAGAAAAATAAATTTATGATTAGTTACAAAAAGACATGTTCAAGAAAAATTATTGATTTGTTTACATGAAATTTGAAAAAAAAAGAAGGGAAATGTGAAGAGAGTAAGGACTAGGAAGAGGGGGGAGCAGTCAACAGAATATATCGGACACCCGATAGTTTCTCCATACGATATTTACAAAAAGAGTGGAAAGATTGTGGAGAAGATAGAATTGGAAAGAGAGCGTGGCAAAATGGTCTAATAAATATTCGGGTCGTCGTACCAATGACGGCGTTGATCAGTGAGTCCTGGAGTGTACGAGTAGCGGTTCAGAGCAGTCGTGGCGTCACGGGAAGAGGATCCTGAGAGGGGAGAATCGAAAAGATTAGGAGAACTTGACTCACCTGGGTACTTCCTGTACTGGGCCACGTAAGGTTCTCTAGTGGCAGAAGTAGGGTTGGACGAGGTGTATGGCCTGGAACTCGAATTAATTGATTGAGATTCTTCTCGATCCTCACCTTGAGTTATAGTAGTCAGTGTGGCCCGGAGAGTCGTTCTTTCGGAACAACGACTTAATTCTGTCAATCGGGGAGCTCGGTCTCTTGAAGTCCCTGCTGTCGTCGTAGCCATTTGTCACCAGCTTTCCGTCGGCTCCTAACCGAACTTCGCTCGTCTTCCTTCTGTTGAACGAGAGCAACGATCGCTTCTTCTTCGGATTGTCCAACGCGGCCGATGTCGTGTCAATGTTACGACTGTGCGGCCCGACAGATGCTACCTGGAAACGAGAGAGGAGAGGGTTAGAAGTTTCAGAGAAGAAAATCAAAATATTAGGAAACTTGTTTAGAGTTACTGTAGAAAAACTGATGGGAGGGGTAGGTACATCACACTGTGGTAATGGATACCATGCGAGAGAGATTTAGAGAGTCACGCTTAAAGTATTGAATGAAACGGGACTGTTTGATTAGAACGAGACACAGCTTCTAGTCTGCCCATCACCGCCCTACTTACTCGAAGCTGTCTGCCATAAAACGAAGTGTCCTAACAAAATAATGAGAAATGAAAAGTAAAAGAACAAGAGGAGATAGTCCCTGGAGAACCCTCTTACCTGTCTTTGCGGCGACACGCTTTTCTCGAGGGACAGATGGCGACGAAGACGTTCGAACACCTGTAGAAAGGAACGCATGCTTAGAAGTTGAGAGATCTCATGCGGAACTCTTGGGGAACAAGGGGAAGGGGTCCGGAAAGAAAAGAAAGAGGGGGACAGAGGAGAGACACTCACCGATCGGACTCCGCTGCTTGGCTCGTACGACGACGTCTCGCCACGTGGCTCGATGTCGGCGCTCTGAAATGAAACCAACTCGCTGATTCGATTAATTGTTCCTACGTACCTGCTTGTTTTTGAGAATACTTCTCGGCTGTCCGTCCTTCTCGAAAGTAACATTGGATCTTCCATTGGAACTGTCGTGATAGTTGACGTACGAGTAGTCGCCAGCTCCATGGCTGTCAGGAGTGGTCAGTCGAGTGAGCAGGTTGCTACCGTACTCGTAATCAATCTTGTTTCTGTCCATAGACCGTGATCGGTGATAATTGCGACGATCGGCGTCAGTCATCGCAGAAGCGACGCGTCGTGCAGTCGGACGGAAGCGATTAGCCATGCTGGATGCTTGATTATCAGCGAGGGCAGAAGAAATCGCGTAGTGATCATTGCTCGGTGTGGCTGAAAAAGAACCTTAGTGATGTAACATTTTATGACACTCACTGGATCTTCCATCGTATCTTCCATAAGCCGTTGAAGTGTAACTCTCCTCTGGACGTCTCAATCCAGTCACTGGACGATCGCTTGCAGATGTGTAGTAGGACGATGGCCGGTATGAGCTGGCACCAGTGGTTCTAAAACATCTATTCAGCAATTGAGAAAGAATCGAAAGCTCACGGGGTTGGGTGATATGTGTTCCTTTCGGCGTCCCGCTCGGCCCGTGTCTTGTAGACCTCAAACTTGCGTTCATTGGCCCATGAGTTTAGTGTTGGTTGCTGAAAGATCACAGTCTGCATGATATCACTGATCACAAAAATCGAAGACGATCACTTCACAATATGTATATTTTACCTAAATTCGGGTTCGTGGAAGCCCTCGGAAAAGCTTGAAAACGGGAATACGTAAGAGACAGGGACACACCCAAACTTACTTCATGTTCAAACTTGCGAGTGTAACTCGGACTGGCATTCGATGAGGTGATGTAGTTCCTGTCGTACGACGGTCTGTAAGCAAAGAGTTCCACTTTATTCTGAAAACTTTTGAGAGGCTATGTCACCTATTGTAAATGTATCTCATGAATCTGGGTTAGGAGACGGGTGTCTAGGAATAGAAGGGGAGAATAAAAAGACGGATGCTTTTTGCGTTCGTTGGACTTTTGTGTCTTTCTTGTTCGGGAGCAGCCTCAAAAACAGTCGGCCGCTTTCTCCCCTTGTTGTGGCCCCCGTGAAATCCGATTATGTTCGTGTGTTGTTTTGGTTGTCAACAAGCTCCGAATGCACCGCGCAACTGATGAGAAAGTCTTGTGTCATCAATCAGGGCGGTCAAAATGATACGGAGAGAAAATGAGGGAAAACAGGGAGAAAGTAATCGGGGAAGAGATAACGACGACCCGAATGAGATCATAACAGGGCGGATTACGGCAGCGAAAAAAGATTCACCTGCTGGCATCGTGTGGGTCGTACGATTGCGACTTTCCGCGATCGTCCCGGGAAACTGCGGCGGTCTGAAAAAGAACTTTGAAATATTAAGAAATTATTATTTTATCAGTTTCATGTTCGAGCCAGATAACAAGTACCCAGTCTTTTAGTACATATGCGAGCGCTTCTGTAGCTCATAATGTCCATAATCAGTTTTCATCGGTCTTCACTCTACTCTCTATTCAGTTTCTCAAAAGTTAATTTTGAAATTACGTGAACCTGTTCAGCAGGAACTGTTAGGATTATGACGTGGAAGGTATAGTAAGTTCAGAGTCTACACACAAGAACTCACCCAGTCTTGATTGTGAATAAGCATGAATAAATGTCTCTACAGCGTTCAAAACTAAAACTAAAAGCGATCGGCGTTTCTTCTTCTTCCTAAGTACACTGGCGCTGACTTCCTCTCTCTTTTTCCCTCCCAACTAGCTGCCTGTTCGCGCCAACGATAGGCGTGTTCTTCGGCCCGTTTGCCATACAAAGTCTTCTTCCCCCACACACTGCCTCTGCCCCGATTGTTCGCCTCGAACCACTTCATTTTGACTAATTAGATGGCATCTCTGCTTCAGACAATGTATACTCACGTATCGGCTGGTGGGTGACATCGGACGGTACTCGCTGTCCCGGTGACTACGGTAGCTGTCGTCGTGATAGCGAGGACGGACGTAGCCGAGAGCGGAAGGCGTGGCGGCGGTCGAGGTGTGATGGGAGTAGAACGGGTCCGTCGAGATGGGCGAGAAGGCACGGTCTGAAAGGAACTGGTTCAGATTCAGCAGGTAAGACAGTACCCACCTTCATAAGGATCCACGGATGGCCTCTCCAAGGCTCTGAAAGCAAAACATGTTTATGGAAACAACAGTTTTTTATGAAACTCTCGAAGCATTCTTTTAGCAAAGAAGTACTCAAAACAACGCATCCATTCAAGAGTCAATTAGAAACTGAGAATGACACTTCGAGTCACGGAACTGAACCAAATCAAAACCAAACCGTAGCGCCTCCTCCGCTGTTCCAATCGTCCGATTCCGCTGACGTCGCTCCCGATTCTTGCGTCGGATATACGCAGAAGCGCTCTCCCACGTGTCCTTCGAGTCCGAGTCTTTACCGTTAGTCGAACCAGCGCCCTGGGTTACTCTGGAACAAAAGAAAACGGCTCAAATGTTAGAAGCAGCCACGATCACGAATGTCAAGACAACCACAACCACAACCACTGAACCAAGGAAATGGATAAGTGATACGGAAAACTGACGCGTTTATCCGGCGGTATAAATCCGATGCCATATAGGCGGACGGACGGAATAGAAGGTTGGTTTGCGATGTTCTGGAGAACGGAACGGAGAGACATGTGGAGAGGGTGGGAACATAAATGGGTGATCAGGGAATGGGACTAGCCCAGTGGGGATCTACTGTGACTTACCTTCTCTCCGAGTTGGTCTCACTATCCTTCAGCTTCTCCTTCAGCTGCGACTCGGTCTCTTCTTTCTTTGCTGGCGGTTTCATTTTCAACTCTGCTACCGTGACTAGATACTTCGCAGATGTTCCTGCCACTGGTACTTTCTCTGTAACTCTTCCATTCATAACACATCATCATCCTGATAAGTTAGACTAATGTTAAGACTAACGCACTAAACAGAACAGAAAAACCAACTAAAAATGAAAGATGTGAGGCTATGGGTTACTGGAAAGCAAGAAGTACACACCTGGGGTGGCCTGAATCACCGTCGACGTCTTTGGAGACGCCACTTGATACTGAGGATTCTTCTGATTCGGCGAGACGATGGCAGGTCGAGCAGTTGTTTGATGAATCACTGGTATCACGGCTGATAAGAGAAAGCACAAGGTTAGAGTCAGAGACAGGAAATCATGAGTTCAGAAGGATACGAAGTAGCAAAAGAAGACAACTCACCACCATCATCTCTTCTGACCGCAGCAATAATTGGTCTCTTCGGCTTGAAGTTCTCAAAGTCGGACCCCTCTGCAGAGTCTGTCTCCTCGACTTCCTCTTCGTCTTCGTCTTCTTCATCTTCATCCTCGTCAACTTCTTCTCCGTCAGACTTCACCGTGATCGGAGGAGGCGTCCTTGGGGGAACACTTCCCACGTATCTGGAACAATCGAAGGTGATCACAAGGACCCAAGAACTAAAGATCATACGAGTTGCGTGGCTTGTCACCGTCCTTCGGCTGCTTCAAAAGATCCGCTTTCACCTTCTCCATCCTCAATTTCCTCCTCAATTCAACATCAATAGAACGGGTGTCCAGCTTGTTGTTCGGATAAGTTTGCAGGATTTCCTTGGCCTGAAGAAGTAGCTAGTTAGAACTACGGCTACTCTACAACATTTCAAAACTCCGTTACAGTGCGAGAAAAAGAAAAGAAAACATGCTTTGTCAAACAGGAAAGGCGACAGCTCTGCAGAAGGCTGCGGGCCGCCGAAGAACTTGCGCTGCTGCGTCGGCGACTCGCATTCCGTCGACACACCACGGCCATAGTTATTGATGAGAGTGTGCTAAAGAACGGAACGACGTGGTAGTTAAGAGTAGAAGTGGAAGGGGGATCGGGCAAAGAAGAGAAGACATTCAGAAGAGGCCGTCGAGTCGGAGACCAACTTACCTGGTATTTTCCTTTGCTCTGTCTCTTGATGAGCCCTCTGTCGAATGCGTCCAGGAACTGAGGAGAACTCGACGGATCTGGAGGCGGGTTCGCTTCCAGATTCTCAACAGCGGCGAGTCGCTTCATCTCTTCTGGAGCCTTCTTGTCCACTTCGTCAGCCAACTCTTCCATCTCAGCATCACTGTAGTCGTCCCCTTCGTCACTCTCCTCATCTTCGGCAGTAGTCGTACTCTCCTGATTCTCCACAATCAGCTTCGGAGTCTTCGGAGTAGTTGGCACCGGGGTCTTTTTGTGTCCCTCCTCGTCACTGCTGTCATCTTCGAACGAAGTGTCCTGGACAGTGACTTCGGTGGCGTTGCTGGCAATAGACTCCTGCATGCGATCATGCTCCTCCTCGTCGGGATCAAATCCGACCTGAAAACAAACAGGTATGAAGGGATATTCTTGAACATTTCCAAGCAATTCTGCGTTCCCAGTCATGCACACCTCGACAGAATGCCACGGTCGTTCCTTCATTTTGCGTGGCGGGGACGGCACTGCGGGAATCTCTTCTGGCACCGGCTCTTCTTTCTCTTTCTTCTTCCGTTGCAGAGTATTCTGACGCGAGAATGTCTGAAAAGTGTTAGAGATTCATGACTGTCATGTTATCATTTGTTGGAAGTGCATGGGATGAAGGGAAGTGTAGCGGGGGTTCACATCCGTAGAGTCTCTCCAATTATTACCTGACTTTGTTGTTCAACAACTCGACTTGTCTGCTTCTGAACTGGTTCCGGTTGTGCGGCAATGATACTTTCCAGAAGTTCCTAAACCAATTCATGTTTCGATTCGTAAGCTTCTGATCAACTAACCTTGACCATCGGTCTAGTATCATAAAGCGGATGCGCCTTGATTCTGCCGATGATGTTCAGGTTAACAGGACCCTTCTCCATCTGTTCGAGCACTTGATTCATCAACATGTTCAGCGAATCAGTCTCAATTCGGTAAGCACTAGCAGTCAGATGCGGTCTCGTTCTCGGTCTCGCTGGCTCCGGCGTCTCAACAACTGGCTTATCCTTGACGGGAACGAACGACGGCGCTCTGGAGTCTGCGGCCTTCGAAGATCTGAAAACTCTTGCTTTCTTCGGGTTGCTCGGACAGCCGCGTTTCCAGGTAACCGCCCGTCCCCCTCTCCTCGCCGCTTCTCCCCCGTCTAAACTAATCCGTATAGCACAACAGCCGTTTTTTGCGCTGTCCTCTGCCCGTTTTGTTGTTGGCCAGTCCGCCTCGAAAGGCCATCATAAAAGAGATCAAAGTGTACCGGTGCGGGGTTATAAACAGTAATCTCGTGGCGCGTCCATTTTATAGTAAATGTGTCTTTTTCGTGATTTATCCTCCAGTTTTTCTAGATCTGACACCCCATTTAGTGGCCCTCTCGCTGGCCGAGTAAACAATTTCTTTCTCTTACCCACTCCTGAATGGAAGGTTTTCTTTCTAATTGAAGCTTACTGCTAACTACTGCGAGCATGTCTGCGTATCCATCTATCACCTCATCAGTTGGTGACGTTCAGTCAGAACCAAAATGCTCATTGAACTAGAAAGATGCTCGTTTCATTGACCAGTTCGAGTTGTGTTTCTATGACTTATTTCAACCTCATTATCATTCAGAGTGATCAAGCTCTAATGCAATTTTTCAGTTCTCTCAGCGCACCGCAGATCACGTATCTTGTCGTAGACAACTGCTTTCTTATCAGGAAGTTATCCGCCACTGCCCCTATCATTAAGCGCGTCTGAGCACCATTTTATCTACTCTCGAAGCAAACCGACATTATTTGAATCTACAGTATACCCATGCTTATTTCCGTAATTCCACCTGCCCCTTCACTCACTCTCTTGCCGTTTTGGGGTCCTCTGGTTGTTGCTCCGGCGACTTCTGTTTTGGCTCCTCCTTCGGCTTGACGACCTCGGCACGTGCCGCAGCCGCAGCTGCCTGAAAATGATTCATACTTTGTGTCCCGGGGGAACTCTGAAATCCGACCCAGTCCAAACGGCGTTTTGATTTTGATGTCATTTCCCGATTTCACGAGGTCAATTCACGATCAAGAGGAGCGTTTCGACACTTGTCTGGTTCTGGTTCGCAGTTCATATGCGGCCCTATTAACAGTTTTGCAAGACATCAGTTCCGATAGTGGACTTGTCATCGGGAAGATTCGAAAAGGTTTCGAAATTTCGTGACCACTCATGCAGAGCAAAAAATGAATGCATAATTGGAGAGTTCAAAGAAACATTTCCTCACGAAAACAGCTGCGCTCACTCTCTTCCAGTCAGCATTTCTCAATTCTTGTGAACAAGGTTATAGTTCTCATGCGGGGGTCGGATCATATGACCCATCTCTCGGTTTCACAACCCAATTGCTTTCCCCCGACAGGTGAATCCATTCGCACATTATGAAACATCAGAATCAGTCTTTCTCTCATTATTTCTTTCCGTCTCTCGTCTCTTCGAGCCTCAAAGACTCCGTTTGCAGCGTGTCCGTCTCGTTTCGCTCGGCGCTTCGCATAATCGGCCTACGCATTCACTGATCCTTGCAGCCATGAGATCAACATTTCAACAGTTTTTCCCGCTCCTGATCCTGCTGCTACTGATCTCGGTCATACACGCAGAGGTAAACACGGATCAGACTAAACACAATTTAATTCTATCGATCGGGAGATCAGGTTCATTATAGTTCGGTTTCAGATGACGTGTGCTGAAAGATGCGCCGACAGCTACCTGGACACAGTGCGTCAGCACCCAGAATTCACGTCGGTTCAGCTGAAGACGTCCTCTCTCAAATGCATTCAAGACTGTCACGACGCATTCAAAAAGTGATTCCAAAGCTCGAAAGATGTATATTGTCTTCTGTTTCTCACATGGCCCATACCGGTTACTGCCAAGTTATTCCCCAACTATGCACCACTTTAATAAAAAGATCCCACCTCCTTTTCCTTCTTCTGTTGTCCCAGCCGGTTTTCGATCTGTCTCAACCTCTCCAACGGATCGTTCGGATCCACCGTCTTCGGCTTCTCCTTCTCCTCCTTCACTCCTCTCAACGATTTCTCTGCTGACCGCATTTCATCCGGCTGCTCCTTCACAACCTTTCCAGTCAACTCGTCCGTCTTCCTGGCCTTCGGTGGCTTCACCGGCGAGTTGTCATTGAACTCTTCCGCTTCCTTCCTTCTTCTGCGGAAGTCTTCAATCTTCCGTCTGGTTTCTGATGACAGATGTCCAAACTCCATGAACACGTCCTGCTCGTCCGCCAAGTCCTGCACAACCATCGTCTCTTCTCTTTCCGTCAACGGAGTGTGATCAATGATTTGATTCTCCGGAAGTTCCTGAATGACCGGCATGTTCTCCTCCAGGTTCAACCACCAATGCGAAGCAATGTCGAAAATAGTGGCTCTCCTCTCCGGGTTCACTCGCAACATGTTTCTGATCAGCATTGAAGCAGCTGAAACACAATCGATGGATAATACCCAAGACTGAATACTCACTGGAAGGCGTCTCCGGCTCGAAGTAAGCTCCTCTCTTGATCTGCCGGACCATCCGATTGAAGTCCCTTCCATCGAATGGCATACTACCGTAGACAAGGGTATAGAGAAGGATTCCCAGTGACCAGCAGTCCACTTCTGGACCCTTGTACGGAGTGCCGTTGATGATTTCAGGAGAGGCGTACAGAGGACTTCCGCAGAATGTCGTTAGAAGATTCTGAGAATTCACATAACAATATAATCATTTTGATAAGACACTCACCTTATCAGCAAAATAATTGGAAAGTCCGAAATCGGCTATTTTTGCATTGTTATTCTGATCCAGAAGAATGTTTTCTAACTTCAAATCTCTGTGTGCCACCCGATGTTTGTGACAGTACAACACTGCGGAAGTGATCTGTCTGAAGATACGTCGAGCTTCTGCTTCCGGAAGGGATCCGCATCTGGAGACGTAGTCGTAGAGCTCCCCGCCGCTTGAATACTCCATGACCAGAATGATTTTGTCTTTATTTTCGAACACTAAAAACACTTCAATAGTTCCAGTTCCTTGCAAACAAAGATACCTTCATAAATCTGAATGATGTTCGGGTGGTTTAATGCACTCATTATTCGGATCTCTCTTCGGATTCGCACCAAGTCCGCTTTGCTCTCAATGGCGCTCTTTTTGATCAACTTGACAGCCACCTAAAGTCAGTGTCACTCATAGTTCCGTTTCACATTCCATTCAGATTTTCCCCCCTTCTCCCAGAGGAATTCCCCCAGAGATGTAAAACTGACGACAATAAAAAAGTGGGAGATTGACGTCTTTGAGAATATGTGACTGGATGGACAAACCTCTCGGTCGAACTTGTGATCGTAGGCCAGCGAGACCTTTCCGTACGTTCCCGAGCCGAGTTTCTTTGTGATCTCGAACCGGTGCTTCTCTTTCTTTGTCGGACTGCTCGGTTCTGCCCCCGACATCGGATGAGTGCCTGGAAAAGGAATAGTTAACAGTTGAAATGAGAATGTTCGGGAAACGATCTTGATATTTTGTTTACCATCTGAAAACTTGGAACAAGTCGGTTCATGAGTCACCACACAATGGTTATTGTTGCAGTCTTCCGTGTCGACGACTTCATGATCATTCGAGGAAATGGCCCTCCGAACGCACTTGACAAGTTTACTCGCATTGCAGAGCAACGAGGTCAACGGCATGCGAGCTGAGGAAGTGTGGAAGTGAGAAAGATCCGAGGCTAGAGCACGAGTCAGAGCAAGAAACCGACGATAAACGAGGCAGTTTATGGGTTTTGAAACGAGAGGAACCGAACATCCAGAGTGGAGAATGTGAAAATAACTGACAAGATATGGTCATAAAAGAAACACCATATGATGTGTATGACTCAGAACAAATTGAAAAGTCGAACAGAATCTGTATTCTGTGACTCTGGAAGATGGACATGAAATGATGGATGGGCTTGTTGCAAAACCTGCAGCAAACCAGTACTGTTGTTGTTGTGCCGACACTCAAAAAACCAACAGAGCAGCCGGACCATGATGACGTCTCTTCAACTTGACTCATAAACTTTTTCGGGGTGCCCTTCGTTTTCCGGGGCCGCGCCGCCTATTTTGCCTCTCCTTCCGCTTTTCTGCGGGGTGTCAGTGTCAGTTTGTCCAGCCTCAACAAGAAACTTTTTGTGGCGAGGAGCATCTCTCTTCATTTTTGGCAGTGAGAAGAGCAACAAGTTGACAATAAAACAGGAGGCGGGCTCACAGAACCCGCGCCTTCTCCAGGGAGTTCGCGCCCTCCTCGTAAAAAAAACGATGTGGGTAGCTCAAAAAGTTAGTAAAACGACTTGAGCCATCAAAAGATATATGGGAACAAATTAGGGTCACGCGCCGAAGACTTTGCTGGGAAGGAAAGGACTAAAGGACCAAGATCCGGAAAGGGCTCCGAACGATTTGTCTCGGTTTTGGCAGCCGAAACAACAGATTTGCTATTCTGCATTTTTGACTAGAAGGGTGCCCCCGGAGTAACCAATCAACACAATTTGAGTGAAAAATAGACGAATATTTGACTTTCCAGAGTGTTTTCAGGGGTTCCGTTCCGAAGAAATCGAGGGTTCCCGGTTGTCTCCATAAATTATAAAGTTCAATGCTTGTCTTGAAACCAAGTTGCTCCTTTGGAAGTACAATTTTACACAGATAATTTATTTCTTTAATTTCCATACTCCTATAAACTTTTTCTTTTTTCTCGGGCTTCCCACTAACTATTCTCGTGAGTGAGCCAAACCGCCGGACACGAACAACTGCTTCCCGCGTCCCTAACTATTGATTTATCGGACGTGCCCCTGCTCTTCCGGCCCCTCGAAACTTAGTTTTTGAGCTGGGACCAAGTGTTTCTGCTTGTGTTACACTTGCTCCCGCCGCCGACCTTCCTTCTGACACTCACCGGGTCCGTAACTGTTCGTCGCTGCACCGCCATTCGATCCAAACGGCCGTATGTTGGATTGACTGATCCGCGCCAGACGGCCCGAACGAGATCCCGAGTTTCCGACGGGCATTCGTCCTCCTGCAATCAAATTTTTGAGTCACACAAAGAAAGAGCTAGTTGAACAGGAGAAGGAATGGAAATGTATGAAAAGCTTGTGGTCACTGGACACAAAATCGTACAACTCTGTGTATAAACATGGGAATGGACACATTCACAAGGTGTCGCACGCTTTACTGTCGCGGGACGGAATGAAATATCACGGCGAGCCCCAGTCGCGTCCGTCGGATGATGTCATCAGTCATCTGATCGCACCGAGAGGAACAACAAGTTGAGGTGGAAATCGATATCCGATGGGTGGAATGAGACGAGAGTGAGCTTCCCACGATCCACGGGAGTATGGAGAAGGTGCGGAGAGGCGAGAGAAGAGGGCGACGGGTCAGGCACCGATGAACAGAGTGACTAAGGTCCCGTGTTATTTCGAAATGTACTGACTAGAAGGAGACGGAAGCATCACGTAGCAGGTGGATTTTGTGGTGGAAGTTCAGAAGACGGAGGATCAACTGGGACTGGGAGATCAAAGTTGAGGAAGGTAGGCTGATGGTAGATCTATCTGCATTGGAACTTTCATCTCTACCAATATCAAAAAGTGAACGAGACTCGCGAACAGTGGAACAGTGCGAGAGAAAGTTCGCATTGTCAGATCCCATTCACTTTTGGAGGAGCAGAGATCGGGATCCGAATCAATCAGAGGAAAACCGGCCTGCTCACCAGGTAAAGGGCGCGGGAGCTCACTATCCCCTCTGCGTGAAACTTTCTTTCCCTCGTCGGCAAACACTTTGCCATACGTGCTCGTCCCTTCCACCACGCACTTGTATCAAGTATCCTGGCGTACCGAAATGTGGTGCGAACTGAACTGCGAATGATATCATCTGGAGGGGACTAACTGGTGTTCGTGGTGCTCGAGAGGAGTTTGGGAATTGAATCATAATGGGATTCGCGGCAGGGAAGACATGCGTCAATGGGAAGGGGAGGTAGGAAACTTCAAAGATGACGGGTGTAAACGTGTGGAAATGTTTTGAAAGATATTTTTCAGGAAAAGAATCTCGGCAAAAAACAAGAGACCTCATATACCAATTTTGATCTGAAATGCAATCAGAACAGAGGTTCTTTGAACTCCGACATGGAAAAGTTTCAAAACTTCAAATTTCATAAAAGGAGTCATACAGATTAATGAAGTGTGAAGTTTTTCTCAGAACTACAGACTATCCCAAATGACTGCCACAACCAACAATCAGCTGAACTTGGAAAACTAGAGTTTACAAAGTTTACTCAAGACCTGTGTTCTGATCTTTGTCAGAGCGACAGGGCAATCTGACCATTCAGGATCTAGAAAGCTGATCGAGACAGTTGGAAGTGTTCTTTTGAATCAGAGTTCGCAGACGAAAATAGCACATTTTAAATGTGCGGATCGAGACGAGAGCCACCAGAAAAAACCGTGTAGGCTATCATCTCGTAACTGATCAAACCTCTCTCGGTCTCTCCGTTATCTCGTCATCCTCAATCTTTTCGCCTCCACGCCCCTGCTGCAAAAGTTTCGTCCGTTGTTAACAAAGGCGCAAAAAGAAAAGAAACGAGAGTGGGTTCTTCCTATACTTCTTCTTTCTCTTCATCATTGGCGGGGTCCCCTCCTGAACAGCACAGGTGACACCCCCGAGCCACGCGAAGAGATCGTACCGATCGGAGAGACCCAGACATCCAGAGGAGACTCTAACACATTGGAAAGAAATCTCGGGAGGAGAAGCGGCGAGCCGCTTTGTAAAATGCGCCCTGTTGTACAGCCACAGAAGAGAAATGAGGGGGGCGAGGGGACCATCCCAATCAGCGTCTCGATAAAAATGAGAGTGATAAAGTGATAGCCAGACGGGCATATTAACAGACGGGGTACAACTGGAAGCAAGCGAGTTAATGCGCAAGGACAACACGGCTGCTTGCCCAGGGATTCTTTGCTGACGGCATAATGACGTGGCAACAGGAAGAACAAAGTACCTGAGGGGTCGATGGTCACGCTGAAGCGCTTGACGGAAGACGTCGGCTTCAGTTCCGTATTGGTCACCTGGAAGTCGGGGATTGAAAGGATGTGCACGGAACAGGTGCCTACCTCCCACTTGATCCTCACATCACTGCCACTCAATCGTGCTTCCTTGCAAGATTTATTGTCCAGTGATCTGAAAGTCTAAAGTTTAGACATTGTGTACTTCGAAGAGTTAGACGATGGAATCAAGATGTTTGTTCCTTGTTCTAACGATCCGAACCTTGAGTTCTCGTTCTCGCTTCCACCAGTGTTCTCCATTGACTCTCTTCTGGATACTGTCGAATCTTTGATACGATGCGTCGACGAGCTTCCGTTCCCGTATCTTTTCATCAAAGAGTCTATCGTCGGAGACATTTCGCGATGAGATCTAGCTAATAATTCCTGGGCTCGTGAACCTGTAAGTGCTTCCTTGTCAGTGTCCCTTTTCAGAATCACCGACTCTCTCTACTTTTCCTGCCGTCATCTAAGTTTTCTTTCGACTTGTTTAGATATTTATTCATCAGCGCATCAATCGCAGCGTCCCGACCATTCGCTGACGGAGGAACCACTGGAAACGGAGCAGTTCACTGGAACTATGCATCAACTACTTACTATACGCATTGGTCCTCCTCTCACTGATCCTGTTCCGCAACCGTTCCGCCCGACTCCTCTGTTGCTGCTTTGGATCCGCCGGTGGTCTCGAAGCCGTCGTCCCGTTCAGGTGCGGGACCGCGTACTCGTGCGGGGGCGAGCTCCCGACCACGGAAGTCGCCTGGGAACGGAGACGATCAATCTGGGACGTGGCGTCCGGTCGTGTCCAGCCGACTGACGAGGAGAGCAGTGCAGGAGAGGTGATCGCACGGCCATACGCCCCGTACCGTTTCTTCGAGGACATGCCTGCAGAACAACAAAGCTTTCACGATTATGTACGAACACAAATAAACAACGATTGATGATTGGACGACTGGGGAACGGATTGGGCTATCCGTACAATGAAAGTTCGTACTTTTCAGAAAGTAAAACATCAATGTTCGTGAAAAGGAGCGGGGGATCAATATGAAAAAGAGAGAGAAGACTTCGTTCCCGCGATGAAACATCGGAGGACCGGATGGCTGCCCGAAGTGCACACCAAGCACATCTGGTGCTGGTCGCCTTCATCGCCTCTCGCCGCCTTCGACGCTCCGAGCTTTATTGTTCTTTTGCAGGTGTCGACGTCGCCCTTGGGAAGAAGTTCTTTTACTTTGTCAGGGGAGAGAGCACGAGATGGAGACTAAAAATGACGGAAGAGCCGAAAAGAACAGGGCATCCCGAGTTGCGCGTACGATGTAAGGTGTGGTGCGACGGACGGATTTTGGAGAGCTTGAGCAAACTTTTTGCGTTGCGTCTCTGGGACTAGAGCGCAGTGGCTGGCTCTGCGCAAGACCCCGCGCCCGCATAGACACGGCTAATCAATGTAAAGATGACTTGTTTTGTTGCGCCGAAGGAGGATGGAACGGATCGCGGAGGACGGAACAACTTTCTGAACTCTTGAACCTTTTGAACAATGTATTGAATGTCTAAAGATCAGCAAAAGACAACTCATTCAATCCGTTCTGGTTCAAAATTAATCACAAAAATGAAATGCAGTGTAGTTCTAGGATTCAAAAACATTCGAAAACGAATAGAAGTCAAAGTTCCCCTGAATGAGCTTGCCGTTTTCTCAGTTTCTCTCGATTCCTGGATATTCAATTTTCGACGTTTCCACATCTGAAACATCTTCACTTTGACTGCATGATCACGAGGATCCATCTGTCATTCCATGCTTCATCCAGCTCCAATCAGCTGTATGTATCTTTCTTGTTTGACTTTCGAGATTCAGGTATTCCCCTCGTTTTCATCTCGCCACCCACCCTTTCTCTGTTTATCAAGCTCTGGATAAACACTCTCCTCCGGGTCACACAAATCTTACTTGATCCGTCAACGGAGGAGACTACCCGAAATTTCAGATCATCTAGCATAACACCTACTTTCGGAAATCCGTCTGCTTACCACTCATTTCGAGGTAGCTCATCCTCAGAAAATGTCTTTCGATTAAGCCGCGGCGCCCCTTTTCTCGTGAATGTATGATGTGTAAAGTCCGAGAACATGTGGGCAGATGACTTTTCGGAGATGAAGTAAAGTTTATTCAGTCAACGTTTCGGGTTTTGATTCAATTTAAATGCAATCGAAGTGGGTTAAATGCAAGCGAAACCAGACAGGTAATCACAGGCAAGAACAAGTTAGGAAGATCTAGAAAGAAAGAAAATGATAAGAGATGAGTGTGAACGAACAAAAAGAAAATAGTTAGTCTTGGTAGTAGAAGCTGACGGATCTCTCGTTTCCGATGGGAACACCTGCTTCTCCGGTTATGTTGCCTGTCATTGAGTACCATGAACCAAATGGATTCGGGGATCCGTGTCTGTCGAGGTGGACTGGACCTTCCTCTGGAGGATCGTCTGAAAAGCTTGGATTACTTTCAAATGATTCTGTTTCATGACTTACTGGCACTCTGCCATTTCCGTTCAGTATTATGAGAGTAGCGGTTGAAGAGAGTGTAGATGTTGGACTGGAAGGAAGAGAGGATCAGAAGGTGCCAGAGGGGTTGGAAGATGATGACGACGATCCAGTAGGAGACGCGGATGATGTGATCTTTGATAACAATCAGTTCGTGTCCTTCGGTGGTCCGAGCAATCAAAAGAAGTGGAACATGAACCGAGAGTCCGGAAAGAAAGCAACGCATGAAGATGGTGGCAAACAGTTGTTTCGTGGTGCCGGTCTCTTCTGACCAATTGTAACTCCACTTGTGTTTTGACTGACGGATGCAGTAGAGGACGATGATGAACGATAGGATTCCGATACATACGATCGGACCCCATTGGACAGTGAGGATGTGCTGAAGGTAGTATTCCTCTCCGACGGTCTCGTCAAAGCGGCATTGACTCATAATGCGGACAGAAGTGTTGAATCGGGACTGGAAAGGAACAGTTATGAGCCTGGTGATGGGAAGAGTTGTTACCTCCAGAGGGAAGGAGAGTCCTCGAACGGAAAGACCGGCTGACATGAAGAACAGAACGATAAAGAGTTTCCAGTTGATAAAGTAAGGGAATATCTTTCCGTACGAGACTGGAAACATGATTTGAATCATCCTGTCCATTGCAAAAGCTGCGAGAAGAAGGAGGTGAAGATAGTCGGTTAACAGGAATATCGGAACATTCACAGCCCGAGTGAGGCAGTCAAATGGGGAGATGCTCTGAATGTGTTCGTTGAATGAACTGATTTCCAGCGTTTGACTCACTTCTACAGTGCTGCCGTAAATGGTCACGATGACTCCGTAGAATCCATCAACAAGAGTTCCAATTCCAGCAAGCAGATCCGAAATGGCGAAAAACAAACAGAAGATCAACGAGTCCTTTGTGCTCTTTCTCATGACCAGAATGATGAAGAGAGTCACTGAAACCATGGCGAATCCAACGACTGGAAGCACTTCGTACAACAGATCTTCCAGCATCTTCTGAAAGTTTAGACATCAAGAAGTTTCATTGTGAGTGATTTCTCTTGATTCCTAAAGAAAACAATGGAAAATGGGAATACCGGGATCCGTTTTGGAAGTCATATTTTGGGAACCGTTTTGTGAGAAGAATGCACGCCTTCCGGTGAAGTACCATGCCGAGAAACCTGGAGATTGCTCACTTATTCTCGAAAGGCAAGGAAACGATAATACGTTGGGTGGTTGAAGAGGCAATATTTTAGAGTGCGGTTTTCAACTTATCGCCGGCTTTGGATCTGCTGATCGCCACTGGCAAGATCGGCTTAGTGTGCACTCGGATTTTCGGATTTAGGGTGTTTTTGAGGAGAAGAAATGGCTCATGGGCTGATCTGAAGTGGCGGGGAATCGGAAAAACTGCATGGATTACTGTAGCTGCAGATAAGTAAAAGAGCGATTAGGGGAGGCGTCGGTGGGATTACCGATCTATCCGAGAAGCTATGATTGGAAAAGGTTTGTGAGAATGCCTCTTCTGAAATTCAGACTATCAACGACCTCAAGATGAGAGCAATTGCAATAAGATTGCCATTATCAGTGGATAAAGTTGAAACCAGATACTTAACAATTCCATGATAAGCTCGAAAAGTTCATTGTCACTCACCGCTTCTCCAGATGGACGGACGACAGAGATGTGGACGTCTCTCTTCAGATACCGTATCTCTTCTTGGCTCAACATTGCAATACTCGCGGAGTAGCTCTGTTCTCTTCCTTTTATACGGAACGATCCCACACCACACCCCCACCTAATCCAAGTTTCCCTCTAATCTTCTCTTCGGATTTGTATCCCTTCCGAAAGATTGATTCGATGATGATTGTTGTTGAAAAACGGAGCAAGTCTGGCTGCACAAGAGAGAAAATGTACATTTATTTGAAGAAACAGAGAAAACAGATGGAATATGAATGCATGAATACAGGTTGATAAACAGATTATATGAAATGGATCCCATCGTTTATTTCGTCGGACTTTTGGCGCTTCTGCTGCTCTCGGTCCGAACTCTTTCCTTGCGAAATGGCCCGGAGACGATTCGTTCAATGAGAGTTCCGTTCGGAGAGAGCAGTTCTTCTTCTCGGTAGTACTCCTCGATCACTGTCACCTTGACCTCGGAAGATTTCGGGATGGAAGAAACTGGTTGAGGAGCAGGGAAAGCAATCCTGTCCACGGGTTTGCAGGACTTCTGGAATGATGGGGTTTGAATTCCAGTGTTTCAGATTCCAGAACCAGATGAATTCACCTGGCTACTCGATCGCGGAGATCCGGGAACTGCAGTTCTCACAGAAGACTCCGAAGATTTTGGGGAGAGTTTCATGCTTCCAAGTGTGCTTCTTAGAGAAAGTTCCAATGCAGTGCTTGCCTGCGAAATGTCGTTACCCGGCACATTGAGATCAAACGGTTGTAGGCAGAAGATGAGGAATCCAATGACTTTGAACACGTAATACAACGGAATATTCTCTAGACTCCGATCAAAAACAGTGACTCCTCCGAAAACGGAAAAGTAGAGAAAGAAGTATTCGTCGGTCGGTCTCTCTCCCGGATACACGAAAATGAGCAGAAGAGGGACTCCAAGTAGAAGAATATTGGCGAGGAAGTGGGCCTGGAAGAAGGGTTCTAGGATGGAACTTGAACTTTTCTGACCTGATCACTGAATGCTAAAATAACAAAACAAAATGCAAAGAAGAAGTTGGCGATTGTGGTGGGTTGCATCCCAGACAAATTGGAGATGTGTGCCAGGTAGCGCGCCGTGAAGTGCTTCTTGTCATGGATCCTCTCGGTGAGCCAATCGAAACTTTCTGACATTTTGTGGTGGATGCAATGTGGAAGAGGTCATATTCGAAGAGTGTTTCCCGATTAACGTGAATGTTCACGTGGAACCGTCACGTTGAACTTCGATTTCACAACTTTTAGAACAAAAGAGGTCAGAAGTCAATGTATTGCATAACACTGGATAATAGTAAAGATTTTTATTAATACAAATATTATTAAACAATTTCATATGTCATTATAACTGATAAAACAAGGGAAGCACCACGAATTGTTGTTGAACGTCAATGAAAAATATTCTGAATTTGGAGGGGTAACGGAGAGAAAGTGTTGGAGGGATACTGCGTATGAAGATGTGACTTAGATGAGGAAAGGTGCTGAAAGAGACAGGAAAAGACTTGAAATACAGAGGAGTGATTCCAAGTGAAATCGGGGGAAAAGGCCACTTTTGGATCAGATAGAATGGGGGACTAGAGAGGGAAACAGGCGCAGGGCGAGTTGCGGAAAGAACTCTGTGAGCCACCAGATATCTAGGATAAAGAGACACTTTGAGCATTGAAGGAGAGCAGTTTTGAGGGGGTTAGAATGGGAAGCAACCAGTACAGAGAGAAGAGGGATCATCTACAAGGATAGGGGTCGATTTGGTGGGGGGAAGGGTCTACACTCGTACGAAAAGAATGAGGTGGTTTGTGAAGAAGGGAGAGAGAGAGAGAGAAACGTAGCATACAGGGCACCTATTCGATTCAATTTGTCTAACTCGTAATCGGTACGATATAATTATTCAGGGAAAGAGAAAGTAGATTGAATGGAAGAAAATTCCAGAGATGTTCAGAGGGTGGTGACCAGGAGAAGGTCCTCCTGGGAGCCGCCCTGCGAGTCGCGTTGTCGCGAAGAGCTGTCTGCGGGTCGGAGCAGAGCACTCCGCGAGTTCTCGTTGATGTCTCGGATGTCGTGCATGCCGACGTGCTGCATCAGGGGAGCCAGCGAGTCTGCTGCCAGGTCAATCTCCTGTTCGCCCAGCGAAAAAGCCTCCTCGATCTCCCGTCGAGCAGCTCCAACCACTCGGGCGTCGGTGTACCTGAACAAGTTTGTTTTGGGATGTCAGAAGGTCAGCGAGAACCTATTCATAGGTTGGTTAGTATAGAGAGGATGGGGAGAACGAACGAGGAAGGATGAAGAGAACTTGAACTGAACGAGCCTCCCGAGACACACACCCGTTTCTGGTTAGCAGTCAGCCACTTTTCTGGTTAAAAAATCGGAATCGTTGATGGATAATTATTGTGAATATTGATTAGAAGGGGGTTGAAATAAGGAGGGAAGAGTGGGGGTTTCTTGAGAAGAAAACTGCCATGCGGAAAAGAAAAAGTGGAAAACGGCTAACTAGAATGTCAATCAAAATCACTGGAAGCCAGAACTCGTTCGTTTCCAGTCCCGAATCATCTCTTTTTGAAAAGCAACGTAAACCAGGAAAATGGGGTAGAAGAGGGAAGAAAAGAGGTCACCAACCAACCAATCCATGCATACACTCTCAGACTCTCCTAGCTCACCTTCCGAGTCCCAGTGACTGTCCGATCAGTCGATCAACCGGTCGAGGATCTTCAGCAGGTCGCAGAACAGGCCGTGAGGAGAAGGGTAGTCGTACTGACTTTCCTTCTCCCACGGGTCTGTATGTACCTTCGTACGCCTCGGAGGACACTCCAGCAAGTGCCAGAGCAGCTCCCCGAGCGACTTGCATGGGTTCTCGTATGGGAGGAAGCGTTCGACGGTCCGATCTATTTGATCTACCGCCTCGCCACTCCTCTTCCTCTTCTGGGTCGACGGGTAAACTGAAAACATTGGGATTCGACTTTAAACTGAAGCAAAGTGTTACTTTCTGTTGGCAACAACCATGCGGTGGTGCGACTGATCGTATCCGGGTCGGTCTCCGGTGTCCCGGTACCTGGGGCCGTCGTCCGTCTCATCGTGGATATGATTTGCGTAAGGCGGCAGGGCGGGCAACCGGCGGACCGATCCGTTCACTGGCAGATTTATCGATTGATTGATAGGAGCTGATCGAGTCATTTGTGATATGACAGGAGATCCTTCGGCTCCAGCAAGAGAGTGGGTCGGGGAGAAGGAGCGGGGTTCTAAAAATAAATTGAAGTCGTGCGAAAGAACGGACAACAGAGAACAGGACGGATGTTCGGAAAGTCCACAAAAACAGAACATACGGAAGGGAAGAAGCGTCGATCCACGTTCCATGCGGTCGTGTTCAGTGGGTGAGCGGGCACCGGAGAGACGATGTACCAAGTTGTTGAAGAGCGAGTGAGGTCTCTGGAAAGGCAACGTTTGAGGAGGAAGAAGAAAAGGACGGAAGGAGTGGACTCTTTCTCTTTGTGAAGCACTCATGAATGAATACGACGTCGTTTCAAGCATCCGCCCGGCGACAAAAAAGAAGAATCACTTGAGCCAATGCAATCTCTGCCCGGCGCATTTTTTTGTATTTGCGCATTTTTGAAAAAGAAGAAAACGAGTATTGTCTAGGATGGATTGCAGTGGAATACATAATTAGGTTACGAGCAGATTGGTATTTTGTCAAAGAGAGGCTCCAGTCGCGATTCGCATTAATCAAGTGACCGTAATCGCATTTGTTCGTCTGCTTGTTTTGGCTCAAAATAAGACGAACACATATTTTTCTATCCAGAAAAAAAGAAAAATGAAGGATTCATTCCATCTGTATTCTCATGAGGGGCTAATGTAAACATAGTGTCCATTCAGCGAAATGAGATTCACAAGATGCCATCATCATCATTTCCTGATTAACCCAACTCCCACAGTTATTTATAGCACCGAAAGAATCATTTTCATTGCGTTTCTTGAGCCACTTGAGCATTCAGATGTGTTTTGATTCGGTGACGGCCGTTATGACGATAACAACACAAAGTGCGGGTTTGGTGAGAAAGAGTTCAATTAGAAAACTTTAGAAAAGACCGGAACAAGCCAGGAAGTACGCGCCACCAGTCACGATTCGACGGGGAAGTACGTTTCTCACCCAGTTCTCGCCCAGTTTGATTGTAGTTTCCAATGCATCACATTATTCGGGCCGTAAAGATTATCACCTATAAAACACCAATAACTTACTCTGTGCGTGGGTTCTGGATCGTCGAAGTTGAAGTCGGTTTCCAAGTTTCCGGAGATGGCTCTCTTGAGTTCAGGTCCGATCTCGTGCAACGTGCGGAGTCCGGCCTGGAAGTAAGACGAATGAATGCAAGAATGAAGGAAGGAAAGGAGGATGCTCCTGCGAACAAAAGGAAGAAAGGGGCGGAGCTATCCTGGAGCTCATTCACTATTCATGAATGAAGTCGGAGGACGGCGACGCCGTTTCCGTTTCGCGAGCCGAAATTTCGGGAAGAAGGGGAAGAAAATTCCCTTCCAGTAGGCGAGAAGGGAGAGCGATTTCGTCTCTTGAAACTCAATTAAGTTTCAAGAAGATTCACGAGCACACACAAAAAAAAAACGAAAAAGGCACTGAGAGGTTGAAGAAATTTGAGAAGAAGAGGCATCAAATGAGTGCGTCTTGCTTCCATTCCAATTTCCGAAGAAGAAGAAGAAGGAATTGAAACGGAGGAAGGGAAGAAGACGTTGCAGACCTTCTTGTGTCCCAGCAGTCTCATCTTTCCCTTCCTTTCCCCCAAATATCACATTTCTGCTTACCTGAAGAGCCATTGCCTGCGGGGTCTGTGTCGGGACGACACCTTTCGCTTCGAGCTCTTTGCGCTTCTTGAAACGTCGGAAGTAGTCCTGGATCAGGAATGTCGCGTAGAACTTTCCGACCGTCACATCATCCTCCTCTGCAAAACGGAAACGTGAATGCGTCGTTTTGCTAATTTGAATTATGCAGAAATGCAAAACTTTTGGTGCCCCCGCATTCTTTAGATTCTTGACCCTTGAGACTCACTTCCTGCCGGAGGGACGACCTCATCCAGCAGATCTTTGTGCGTTCTCTTCCAAATTCTCTTGATAGCCGACCTGAGTTGTTCGTTCGCCTCGTCGATGTTTCCTTCTGAAAATAGAAACGAGTACGAACGGAGCATCTAATCCCATTTTTTCTCATTAGAAAGGATTACGTGTAATCTTCCCTAACCCCCGCTTTCTGGCTCCCAGATGTTTTCCCCGTCACAAACCTGTGTAGATTTTCAGATTCGTCCGGACGAGAGCGAAAAGAGTGGCGTTGAAACAGACGGTACCGTCCGAGTTGAGCGGCATGTTCATCGACACGAGTCGTTTACAAGCCAGTCGATGCGGACAAAGTTTACCGAATCCAAGCGGTGGAGAGATCTTTCGAAGCAGAGTGACGACGTCAAGATGTTTGATTCTTCCCTTGGCATCGGGATCGTATTCGGACCAGAGTCTGACGAATTCTTCCAGATGGTGCGGTCCGAGAATAGACCAATCTCTTGTCAGGTAGTCGAAGTTGTCCATGATGACAGCGACGAAGAGATTGATAACGAGGAACGAACAGAGCATGAAGAAGGAGATGAAGTACGGGTAGGCGAAGTTGTTTCCGCACCGCGACTCGTTGAATCCTCCCTTGCTGTAGTCGTCGGACATCGGGTCACATCGAACGTCTTCTCGGTCGGAACAGGACAGCATGATGTCTTGCCAGGCCTCTCCCGTTGCAGATCTGGAAGTGATTAATTGAAAAGGTGAGTCGGGAAAGAGGTCAGAACTGAAATTGTGGAAGAACTACGTCTAGAAAAACGCTCTACGTGAACTCACAATCACGTGTCGTTCTGTAATTCCTCCGATTCTAGATACAAAATGAAAGAAGTGTTGAAAGGGAAACTGACCTGAATAACACTAGGATGGCTGCGGGGAACGAGTGGAAGTTGTTGTTCCGGTGGATTGACGTTGAGTCATCCAGGGCGACTTTTCCGAAGAACTGCATTCCGATGACAGCGTAGATGAAAAAGAGCAACACGATGAGCAAGGCGACATAGGGCAACGCTTGGAACGACTTCATGAATGTCCAGAGCAACGTTCGGATTCCTTCTCCTCTGGAGAGCAGCTTCACAAGACGCATGACACGGAAGAGACGGAAAAAGTTGATGGAGATGAGATTTGTACCGCCCGGGTTCAGCTTTCCATAGGTGATGTCGATGAAGGAACCGACTACGACCAGAAGATCGAACACGTTCCACCGGTCAGAAATGTAGTTCTTCGGATTCAAAGCGACAATCTTGAGAACTGCTTCAAATGCGAATACTCCAGTGAAGATCAAATTGAACACGTCCAGAAAGTCTTCGAATCCTCGCGAACTCGGGTAGTGCTTACATGCCAGGGACACCGTATTCATCACGATGATCAAGAAGATCACGTACTCGAATGCCCTCGACGTAACGAACCACCAGACCCTGTACTGCAGTCTATTCCTCGGAATGTATCTTCTGTGCGGCTTGGCTTTCAGCGCAAACTCAATGCACTTCCTCTGATTCTTGTCCAACTCGCAGTTCTCGTACTCTCGCTCTCCTTCGTTTTGGAATGTGACGATAACGAAACCGACGAAGATGTTCATCATGAAGAAGGCGATGACGATGATGAAAGCGATGAAGAAGAGCGCGACGGCTTGGCGTGAGTTGTGCACCGGACCCTTGTCTTCCTCGTTCGAGTCAATGGCCACGTACAGAAGCTGCGGCCACCCTTCGAAAGTGGACACCACGAATAGAGAAACCATGGCGTCTCCGACGTTGTCAAAGTTGAAGTCGTTGTTCGACCAGACTCTCTTCTTTGACACTGGCTTCGTCGGGTCTCCGTCTTCGTAGTGGATGTACTCTCCACGGCACTCTGCTTCTGTCATCTTCGAAAGATCATTGCACAGGAAGAATGTTCCCTTGAAGAGCTGCACTCCAATAATCGCAAACATGAACTGAAAAGGAATTTGTTCGTAAGAAGTCACTTTTTAGCTGTTGCTCACCTGAAGCATGAATGTGACCAACATGATGTTTCCGATAGTCTTCACAGCGACGATGACACATTGCACGACGTGTTTCAAACCCTTGGCTCTGTTGATGGCACGGAGTGGACGGAGCACACGGAGCACACGAAGAATCTTGACGACGGACATCGCATCTGTTCTGAGGACGAATGAAGTCAGGGAGACTGCGACGACGAGAATATCGAGAAGATTGAATGCGTTTCGACAGAAGGATCCTTTATGGAACACCAGTCCGAAGACAATGACTTTCAGAGTGATCTCCACGGTGAAAACGGATGTGAAGAAGTAGTCGAAGTAGTTGAGCACCTGAATCAAATTCACTTTGTCAAATATTATATTCAAAACCCTACCATGTTTCTGGTAGAGTTCGCCTGAAGTGGATCTTCTGCGGCTAACATAGCAGACGATACCAGAATACAGAAGAGAACTGCGTTGGTGAAGTATGAGTGGTTGACGACCATGTTGCAGAACACGCTGGAAATATAACATTTGGAGTAGAAACATTGCGAAATAACCTACCGAAATGAGTTGGTATGACTGAGAATAAAGAGAGAAGATGCTTTCGGGATTGGCTTTACCGTACTTGCCGCAGGCACCTCACTCATCCTCCTCGGCCTCGCCGACACGACTTCTTCGTCTCCTTCGGGCTCCTCCATTCCGTGCTCGTCTTCTCCTTCATCTCCTTCCTCAAACTCTTCGTCTTCTCCTTCTATTTCCTGTTGTTCTTCTTCTTTTTCTGCATTTGTCAAACTGTCAGCATCGGCCAAGTTATCGACAGCAATAGCCAAGAAAACGTTGAGCAAGATGTAGTTACCGCAGATGAACAGCACGATGTAGTAGATGCAGACAATGACTCCGAGGGTTCCGACTCCTCCGAACGACTCGATTCCGTGGTACATGACTGTGTTCCAGTCCTCACCGGTCAGGATTTGGAATACGGTAAGCAGGGCCTGAACGAACGTGTCGAAGTTGGCTCTTGGCTTCGGCTGCTGTGGGTTGAAGTTGAACTTTCCTCCGAAGACTTGCATTCCGAGCAAGGCGAAGATGACGATAAAGAGGAAAAGCAGCAGAAGAAGGGAGATGATGGATCGGAGGGAGTTGAGAAGCGAGGAAACCAAGTTTCGGAGAGATGTCCAGTACTTGGTAACCTTGAATATCCTCAGAAGACGGGCGGAACGCAGCACGGACACTCCGAGAGGCTTCATCAAGTCGAAGTAGACAAGAACGAACTCGAGAATGGAACTGATGACTACGAAGCAGTCAAACCGATTGAATTGAGATGTTGTGTAGGTCGTGAATCCCAGAGAATACATTTTTAGAAGCATTTCCATTGAGAAGAGAATTACGAAGAACAAGTTGGCCATCGCTGGAAACAAGTCTTTATAATGCAATTTATAATAACTTGACTTACTTTGGAAATGATCCAGCCACTCGGACTGTCCATAATGCTCCGATGTCAGCACCAACGTGTTGAGCAACACAAGCAGAATGACAAGCCAGTAGAACGTCTGACTCTTCACTAACCGCCTGCACGCTCTTCTGCACCTCCTGTTCAATTTCTCCAGTCGCTTCATTCTCGCTGCCCACTTGCTCGGCCTCACGTCTTCAACCCTCTCCTCGCCTTCTTCATCTGCTTCTTCTCCGACTACCGTTTGGGTTGTTGGCTCATCTTCCTGCTCGTCTTCATTCACTGGCTCGATGTCTTCTGCTTGCGTGATCCAGTCCAAGTATCCCTTCAGATCCTCCTCAAGTTGCTGTTTTTCTCGAAACTTTTGGAACAGTCCTCTCGCCCTCGCTTTCTCTCTTTCCTTTGAGAACTCTCCGGACAACACTCCCAAGACCAGATTGAGCACGAAAAAAGATCCGAGGATGACGAGCGTGACGAAGTATATCCAGGGCCATTCCCTTCCGACTGCATCGTTCACCCAGTACATCACATCGGTCCATCCTTCCAGTGACACACATTGGAACACCGTAAGCATGGCAAGTCCGAAGTTGTCGAAGTTCGTGATTCCGTTGTTGGGACCGGGCCAAGTCGTGTTGCTCGAGCACTCCCACCGGACACCCATGTTAGTCAGGGAGTCCGACGGTCGGCATTTGAATGCAGTTCCGTCGTTTCCACAAGGCGTCGGATCTTTCTGTGCGAGCTGTCCTGTTGCTGGATCTATGCACGTCGAATGAAGCTTTCCGCAGAAGAGCTCCAATCCGATGATGGCGTAGATCAGGATGACGAACAAGACGAGCAACGCAATGTGGAGCAGAGGAATCATGGCTCGAAGGATGGCGTTGAGCACGACTTGAAGAGAGGGCACTCCGGAGACGAGACGGAGAGGTCGGAGCACACGAAATGCTCGCAACGCCTTCACGTCGAATCCCTGGATGGACATCTTCGATAGAATTGTACTCACAAGTCTGAAAAAAGCTGTGAGCGGGAGATGGGGATTCAGGAGACTTACCCTATGACAACAATGATAAAATCGAGGATATTCCATGCGTTTCGGAGATATGCACTGGGATGGAATAGAAACCCAAAAGCAACTATTTTGAGCACACATTCTATCGTGAATACAACAATAAACACGTATTCAATTGTTTCCTGAAATCATTTTGTTTTTAGATTTGTGAAATCAGAATCAGAATTTCAAATTTTCAGAAAAAAACGACTCACGAGTAACGTATTCTTGTAGTCTGAATCTTGAGCAGGATACGGTTGGTAGATGGCTAGAGCGATACAGTTGGCACATATCATAAACAATATTAAAAACTCGAATGGTCTGGAAATTGAGCAGGTTTCAGATAGTTCCAAGAACACAAAACTCACTTCCATTCAACAATACTGATGCACATTTTTCGGATGGGATTATTCAAGGAGAGGCACAGAAGTGACCGTTCTGACCGTTCGACGACGTTCGTCTGCCGCAGCGGCTTCCGTTGTACAGGCCTTTTCTTCGTCGCATCTTGTGATGACGACGCTGCTACGGCTGCCTGAAAATACAAATTTTGAAATCATGGGTTCTATTCCTTCCAAAGCTTCTTTCCAATTTTCAAAGAAACCCAAATGCTTATTGTATTTATTAACTAAAGTTAAAGTTCATTTAGATCCCTCTCCTCGCCCATTTCAATCCCTTCCTCTTTTTTCGCCGATATCTGGGAAAGGATGCGAAATCGGTCAGTGGTCGGTTTCGAATTTCAGTTTCTTCAGAGTCGGTGCGGGGCTTGCGGAAGGCGCTTCTTCCCCTCGCAAAACCCATGAATACGATCATTTGTCAATTTGCATAAGAGCTTTTTCGGCTTCTTCTCGTCTTCTTCGCCTCCTCCTTCATCATAATACACCGCCTCTTCTCCTTATTCGGACGCCGCCTTTTTATTGTTTTTGTCAGCTATCTCGACATCTTTTTCGGTGGCTCCCGGTGCAATTGGAAAGAGAAAAAAGAAGAAAAGGAGGAGGAGCCAGGGCGAGAAGAGGAAGAGAGAAAGCACTATTCAACTCTATAATCATATCCACATTGTGTGCGACGGATGCAAGTATCGGGCGCTTTTTTGAAAAAAGAGAATGACACACACATTTCTAAAAAATGTCTGCATAGTATCAACATGACTAGCGTATCATTGGATTCGGAAAGATATGGTTTCTCTAAACAGATTAAGTTGACCTAAATAATAGAACTAGGAAAGCAAGTGGTAACCTTTCAGAATTTAATTGCTTTTGGTAAAATTGATTCAAACTAACGAGAATTTGGCTCTTTATAATTGGACGACTACAATATTTTTAAATCCCGTTCATTCAGAGATCTGAACTGAAACTTGAATATGTATGCGATTTCCAGTCAACGGACTTTCTCATGGTTTATGCACTCGTGTCGCATATCTCAGTCTGCATACCGAATCGACGGATCCGATGAACTCTGACTCCAAAGATCAAGTACATTCTTTTTACAACAATCCCCGCATCTTATCCCAACTTCCAGATTCATTCATTCCACCCTCAACTTTCTGCGGGTCTCTGCGTCTTTACCACCCGCACATTACACTGAATGATACACACTCACACGTACCGGCTGCCTGCGTTCAATCAGAATCTCGAAGCAGAGAGAGCATTCGGATCAGAGAGGGTGCTCGACGGTCGGCAGCCTCATAACAACTCTCTTTCTTTCTCTCCGCTCGCCACCACCAAACTTTCGATAAGAAGGGGGAAAGAGATGGATGGGTTACTCATCCGGAGCATTGACAGCATATCACTTACTCGGAAGCGCAACCATAGAAGTGGTCCTAGACCGTCGAAGTAGCCGTAGATGTCGGCGTAGAGCTCACGGAGCTCATAGCGCAAAGAAGGCATTAAAGAAAGGACTCGAATGATACCAGTCGGTGGCCCAGATTCCTTTTATAGTGTCGGACCATCGCAGGAAATTGGGAATGAGGGGCCGGGTGCGAAGCGGATTGATGGGTGGGTGGCGTGGCGCGAGATTGAGCATGTAACGGGCATCACGCCGTCGATGGATTTATGGGTTTTAATAAAGAATCGTGTATTCTCCGGTGGACAGGCACAGAAGCACGATGAATGGGATGACGATTTAGATTACTCACAGAGGCCGGCTGGTTTGGGAAGAGTTTTTTGAGTAACTATTAATTTGGAATGATTTATTACGTGCTCGTATTCTTCTAGTAGGTTTAGGGCTGGTTTCTCAACTAAAACGGCTTGATTTTTCAAAAACTTGGATCGGCTTCATAGACAATTTTTGTTCCAAAATTGTCTGGTCTGAATTTATGAGGGATATCGAAACTGGACAACAGTTCAGAAGTCTCCAGTGGAATTTTTTCAATCCGATTTTTATGAATACAGAAACGGGATTTTTTGAGAATTGAAAACAGGTGATTCTGGCAAAACCAGAAGCTAGAAATATTTCAAATTTAAGTTTTTCAGATTGTTTATGAGTCTCTATTTATGGGGGTAATAGCATTGGAGGCGCAGCATAGACTTTTTGATTGACTTTTTTGTTTTATGATTCCGGTGACTCTTTTTTTAGAAATTTTTTTCAGATGAACGTAAATGTAAATGACGCACCTGTAACGTCTGCTGCCACAGGTCGGATCTCTCTTGCTCGTCGGCGGCCGCCTGCTCCTCGTCCTCCCCCGATGACATCATACTCGCTAACACTGCAAAATGCAAATCGATTATCAGATCTCGAACAGATATCAATTGTTCTTCTGCTCAGCCGTTCTTTTACTGTCTCTTGCTTCTTTTTTGTGCGCGAAAACTCGAAAACAAAAGCAAAGAGAGTGCATCGGGTGGAGTGGCACGGCCACTTGAGCCGAACCACCATCCCAGAAATCGAATGAATTCGAAGGATCTCTTGCAAGACCTGTTCCGTACAGAAGCAGTTGCTGGAAGTACTCGTACCTGACATGATGGACACCGGTTAACGCTCGTCATGCGAGCTTTTCACGGTCGAGCAGTGTCGGCGCACTCCTCTCTTCGCACACTAACTCTCTCTTCCTTCTTCGTGCACCACAGTGCGTTCTCGTTCTTCTGGAAATCCGAGATGAGAAACGACTTCTCCTTTCTTCTTTCTGCTACAGCTTCTTCTACTCGCCGCCTTTTTTCTTCATTTTTCCATCCACCCTCACGGCGGGGGAGGCGAAAGAAATGTGAGGGAGGGATCGACGAAAAAGAAGAGGAAAGAGCAATGTCCTTTCGAAAAGGAAACGACGAGTGAAGAAGGACAGGAGAGAGAGGGAGGGACTGACGATCAAAGTTTTGCTTTTTGAGGAAGACGTTGAACAAGTTTTGATGGAAGAGTGACAGAGAATGGAATAAGAATTGGGGCGACTGATAGGGAGAGCACGGTTTGGGAATGGAGGAATGGGAGAGAGGGCAGTTCCTGATTCATAGATTTCAACACTAAAGGGTTGCGCAATAAGGATCTCAAGGGCTTTACAGAGATCGGATCACAGATGAGAGAGTAACAGAGAAATGGGAACGGGGGAAGAAGATTGGGGCTCTTGGTTGGATCAATTTGGAAACTTTTTCATGAAGGTTGGGATAGACTCAAAAACGAAATCAGTGATTAGAGGAAGAAAAGTAACACAGGAAGGACACAGTTGTTTTGAGAATTTGTGACGATGGAAAATAAAAAGATAAGCATTCAGAAACACATCGTGAAACGGTTGGGATTCTTTAGATTCTCATTCCCATTTTTTGATTTCCGAACATAACTTATCAAACGTTTAGATGGCAAAAAAGCAAGTATCACGAAACACTTCAAAGTTCAGTTGATAGTTTATACAGATTAGGGCTGATAAACAAAATATGGTAGTGATGTGGAATCAGCATGAAATCTGATGAAAAGTTAGGAGACATTTAGATCAGGCCATTCAAAACTCGTACACTTCCATTTAAACCCACTAAATTCGAAGGAAACGGAAACAAAAAAAGAACAAAAAAGGAGACGTGAAAATTTTTCGGTGTGCTTGTGGTGGTGTCGGTGGTGCTAAACCCGCTATTTTTCACTGCTCCGCGCCGCCGTCGTTCGGCACAAAACGTTATCTGGACGGCGGGCCGTTCATCACCTCTCGAACCGCCCATATTTACGCGCAGAATTGCAGTTTTGCGACGTCCTCTTCCTCCCCCACCAGCGCCACAAATATGCACAAAAACTCGAGTTTTTTGCCATTTTCGTCACCAAAATTTCGAGACGTCGAGGAAAAATGATGGGCGGTGTGGCTTGAAGAAGAAGAAGACGACGGGGTTCGCGGCGGAAGAGAGATTAGTTGTTTGGCAGTTTTTGTTCAATTTTCGCCTTCCAGAAATGAATACACTTGCATAATTTGTGGAGGAATGGATAAAGAAGCACATGTTGTCGATTATAAGTGCAAACACGCCGGGAGAGAAGCTGACTGCTTCTTCTTCTGCTCCATCCTTCTTCTCCTTCTAATTCTAATTCTTTGACGACGACGACGACAAAGATGAAGAATTCGAGAGGAAGACCGACAGAAAACGAAGGAGGAAAAGACGAAAATTTGGAAAAGCCGGGGCTGCGGCAGCCAGTTGAGGGGAAGAATTTTAAAACAGGACGGCGGAGCACACAATTCGACCGATTCTTCTCTCACGTCTTCATATCGAGTCTGATCAGAAGAGCCCAGGAGTTCTCTGTCTAATTATCCAATCAATTAGGAGTTCCGAAGAAAAAGAAGGAGCGGAAGTCACGGAAGTGGGAAAAAGGGAAAGTGCTCGTAAACACGGGGGGGGGGGG
>LR539952.1:1731143-1814006 GCA_900536315.3 Caenorhabditis becei | reverse complement strand
GGGTGGCGCCGAGGAAAGGGGGGGGGGGCGTTCGTCCGTCACACCATCACTCCACCAATCCGTCCCATCCGCCAAAACACGACGACGACGACGACGATGGGGAGCCAGCAGCCACGACGCACCCATTTCTTCGCCTCCTCCTCTTCTCACAAAGATGTATAAAGCACTCGGTCTGTGGCCGTCTGCCGTCTCGTCCGCCGTCGCCACCGCCACTGCTGGAGCTCCTCCGATGGCCGGGGCTTGACGCAGCAGAGGCAGGAAGCTCAGCAGAACGATACTGGGACGCGGCTCTCGGAGCCACTCTCTCCGTCTCTTTCTCTTTTATTCGAGACTTGGGAGGAAAAGCTTCACCAAGTGTGTCACTGGGAGAGTGAGTGTGAGAGAATGAGTGTGAGCGCGAGACATGTGTGCTTTCTCTCGCCACAAGAGCTCCCGAGAGTGGAACGCGATGGATGGCTCTCGGAGGGAGAAGCGCAGGTCGAGAGACACACCGATCCTTCCTCTTTTTGAAATGGCTTCTATTAGATTATGCGGATATATTCTAAATATTGCCCCACCGCTTCCCCTCTGGCTATCTCGCAGTTATTCTCTTCTCTCCCGCTCCATCTCTCTTTCATTTATGAACTCAAAACAATTGTCGAAATAAGCGATAGGTTGGAAATGTGCGACTGAGATCTAATGAGCTTTCAGAAGTAGTCGAAATGGTAGTATCGAGATCTATGTTCCACATGTTTCAAGATTTCCAGTGTGCGGTTTTCCCAGCTTCCATCCGAACTGTTTTGCTAATCTTTAATCTCACATCTTGATAACTTCCAGAAGAATCCATAACTATTGCTTCAATCGATATAGTTTTCAGAATCGTCAAAGTGAAGAGTTCCACGAAATGATAGATTTTGACGCCCGCGCTCATGATCATAATCACCAGAGAAGAAGATCTTCAGAAGTCCTAGTATAGAAACAGATTCGATTGATCTGATATTACGATTTGAAACTGTGTGATGTCATAAATAACGTTGATTCTAAAAGTAGGCTAAAACGTTACGGGTTCAGATTTCTGTGCTAGATGAGTACTGTAGAATCTTATCAGTGAAGCATGATGATTCAAGTTATCAAAACTTGAGTTCAGTGCCGAAATAGGATAGGATCGCTGATCTAGTGAATTTCTCACGTGAAATCCATATTCTTATCAGTATTTTTATGACGTGGTACTTTGAGTGATGAGGTGATTAGTGATCTCTGGTATGCAAGAGCACACAAACTAGACGAAAAGAAGGAATTTTTGCAGAGATGATGATAGGGTATCAGTTGGTATCAAGCATTACGTCATTCGAAGCTCAGAGCCTCGAAACTTCGAAATGTGATTAGACTAATTGGTGAGCAGGAAAGGCAAGAACATGTGAAATCAGAAGTGAAGCCCACAGAAAGAGAAAGAGGAGCATGCGGGCGGCTCCTCACTCGGACGGATATCAATGGTTTCAACTATAGTCGTTTTGCGAGTTTTGCTCTCTTTTCGCACCTGCGTCTCGACTCCTCTCGCCGCCAAAAAATGTGGACGGACTCTGCGGACCGCCGAGCCGAGATATGCATTCCGGCTCTTCCGGGCACTGTGATCAAAGAAGCTGATGAAGACAAGAAGGAGATACAAAAAAGGAGAAGGAACCTCCTATCTAAATGGACGGAAAGAAGGGGGAGTGGGGATGAAGGCGTCCGCGTGAGAGGCTAATGAGATCAATTGAGGGGCAAGGAATTTGGAGCTTCATCCAGAGAAAAGGAAGGATAAAGTTGAGTGGTTGTGGCAGAGACACGGACAGAAACGGTGTGGGAATGGGGGTGACGTGGCCGGGGACGACCCGAGGGACGCCTCGTCTAGCACAACTCAAACATTCATTCACGGCGGGCACCAGAGTTCGCAAATGAGTGAAGGGTCGAAGAGATAAGAGAAGATCAGAGGAGCGTACTGTACAAGGGGACCGAACCGCCGGTCCAAATGAACTGACCTTCTCAGAAAAAAAGGGGACGCACCTGTCCTCATCAATTTGAAATGACCTCGTCGACAGTGCAAATTATCCGGTTACTGTTCTATTCAGCTCTTCTTCTCTGACTGTCCAAGATTCAAAAACACTTGAAGAGAAAAGGCTTTGTTTTCGGAGTGAAACCTATTCCGAATTTCATATCCTCTAGGCGGCTCCATATTTGGAGAAGTAACTTGAGAACTTGTTTGTTTCAGAATGGAAATAGACTAGAGGAGGGGGACCTGGGGATCCCGTTTTTTGAAAAAGAGACTTGTTTGTAGGTGTGATTACAGGGAAGGTTATACTGACTGACTGTTTCGTTATGTTGAGGATGGGTCCCGAAAATTCTAGGAATTCAGAAGACGAGGACGTCTTCTGAAGTCTCTCCTTTCTGCATCCGCAAAAGTTCAGTAGTTTTCAAAGCGGCTGTCGTATAATTATGAGTGCGAAGTACAACTCGCGCAAGTGTGTCTCGGAAGAATGAGAGATGAAGAAGGACAGCTGAAAATAGAAGGCGTCGCGACTCACACACACATACATAAACCGAATGAAATATCACGGCTGCTCGAATACTCTTTGGGGGCGGGGCCTGGGCAGATGAAGGAGAGGGCAGATATCGGGCGGCGGGTTGAAAGGGAGGCCAAATGGAGCATGGTATGGGGGCCCATTAGGAACGTGTACGAATCGGAAAAGCTACAGATCGTTACGTAGAATGGTGTGGCGAGAAGACGAAATGGGAAGAATGAATTGAGCAGAGTGGATAATTGGGTATACGGTAGGGAAATGGGCGACGTCTTTGATGGGAGTAATTGAAGGTTATTCCGAAGAGATTGACTTTTGAATCTAGTCTGGTTATGTTTCGGATGAACTGTGGGGGAGGGCTCAGAGAGCACAGATCGGCTGACCGCACACAGTATCTGTTTCCTCGAATCGGAAACCGTTTCGATGGTAGATCAACATCAGCCACCGAAAGGATCTGTTGATCTCGGGATATCAATTCGGGATGTTTCTGGAATCTACGGGATGCACTGGAGACTGACTTTGTGTTCGGGAGGGAATAGGAATCAAGAGTAGCTTCAGGTGAGAGAAGAGAATGCAATTGTCACAAAACAGTATTCTAAAGGTTCAGAAGTCTCAACTTCTGGAGTATTCTGGCGACTTTTTTGATTCTATTCATTTAGAATGATATCTGAAAAGAAGGAATCTAAATAACAGTTTTTGGATTAAGGATAGTTTTTGCAATTCAATGATAAGTGCCATCACGAAAACTGTGCGAATCAGCAGAAATCTGAGTTTTGTTTTGTGGCGGAGCAGATCAAAAAGGCGATGGCAGTCGAGAGAAAAGAGGGCGAGAGTTGTTGAAAGTGTGCGAAATCGTACGGTTATGCGCGGATCCGCCGACGATTCAGTCAGTCGAATCATCTCTCCTGTTTTGAGAGCTCGGTAAATACTGCACCCGCGCGAAATAGTGCACGGCGCGACAGACAAATCTGTGCAACATCCAGGCCGACCCCCGCTCTCCATATTGTGGAGGCGGCGAGGCTTTCCTCGAAAAGAATCAAGTTGTTCCTACTTTTTGATTTTTATTGCCTATTTGGAGGGGGACAGATAAAACAATGAGAAGGTTGCGGGGCGCAGTGAGAAGCCGAGTTGAAGCCGGGAGGCTCCAGACAAGGCACTAACAGACCGAAGTGAAACGTTTTGTAGGCGAAAGGAGAGGGGAAGAGGCTGTTAAAGCACAAAATTCAAGGAGTCGGATAGGTTCAGTCGGGGATGGGATCATTAAATGTGGGATAATTTTTATAAAGAAGTTGATAAAAGTAACAGAGACGGAATGAGAGAGGAGTGGGGGAGGTGGATGTGGCTGGAGCTCTTTTCGAGGGAGAAGAGCCGCAAGCGTTCGGGTTCTGGAGGAGGGAGGTTAATAAAATATGAAATGAGGTAACAAAACAAAAAAGAGGGTGGGGGAGAAAATCAAAACTGCGCTGATCCTCGAATAACAAAAAAGAGAAAACAATAGAAAGGTTGGATGGGGGCAAATAGGGGAGGAGGTAAGGGAGTGGGGAGAAGAAGGGAAACAATGTCCTACCACGATTTATACGAAAATTGACCGGTAGCAGACAAAAGAGGTGGCTAGTTCGCTAAAGTTAGTGTGCCCTAGCTTTTATAACATATAACAAAACAACTTTTTTGAAAATAACGGTTGGTGCGTCCAAAAGTGTCTACCGGCTGAGAACAACTCGGGTGGGGGATGTGGTGAAGGAAAGAACGATTACGCATTTGAAATATGCAAATGTATGACGGGACATTAAAGAAGGATAAGGTAAGATGATAAGAAGACGGTTACATGAAGTACTGCAGGACGGAGTCCTCGCCCGTGTTGCCGTATCCGAACACGATACTGTGGAGAAGAGCCATGGTTCCGGCAGACAGAAGACCTGGAAGAGACGATGATTAGCAGGCGAGAACAGCAAAATTCGTTTCGAACGATTTTTGTGAACGATCGAATGAATGCCACGTTTTTTTACGTTTTAAAAGTAATTTTCTGTGTGTTTTGCTTTCGTATGTTACGACTCCGAAATTAGTGGTCCCCGACGGAGAGGGATCGGATTTCATATACTTTTTGAAGATCCAAGTGGCTGAGCACTTCGGAACGCTCTCAAGAGCTCTCAGAGAATAACCCTAGTTTCCGAAAAAGTCAGAAAGGGGACTTACCGGCAACAGGGAGGGTGACGATCCAGGAGAGCGAGATGTTACGGAAGACTCCCCAGCGGACTTGGTGGCTGGACTGGATGAGACCAACGGCCACAACGGAACCGACCTGAATACGGTTGTGAAAACATGTGAAAATGTTCTGAACAACTATACCTTGCATTGGGTAGAAGAGATTGGGAGTCCCATCTTGGAGGCAATCAGAACAGTGACGGCAGCTCCGAACTCGACAGCGAAACCGGAAGCTGGGGTGATTTTGGTGAGGTTTTCTCCGACGGTGTAAATGACGCGATGTCCGAGAACCCAGAGACCGAAGCACATTCCGATGGATCCGTAAAGGAGGATGTACCAGGGGGTGTCCATTTCCGAAGACTTCATTCCGTGCGTGGCCATCAGAACCAGGGAGACGAGTGGGGCGATGGCGTTACTGACGTCATTTCCTCCGTGAGCGAATCCTCCGAAGCAAGCGGTCATGACCTGGAGCAGCGAGAAGAGACGGGAAGCTTGTGGATCCTCTGGTTTGCAGGAGCGGAAGAACGAGGCGAGAGATGCCGAGGGGCGGATCGTATTTTTGGGATTCGTGAACGAGGATGTCGATTCGCCGTTAGCCGGGCAGGTGCTTACAACGATCGTTGGTTGGTCGAGAAGAGCAACTTCTGAAAATAATTACGTAATTACTATCGGAGAGAAGTATTGCATACTTTGCTGAGCATCGTGGCTCTTCATCTCGATACACTTTCCGTTTCCTTCCTCCATTTCCAATTCTTTGTCCTTGTTGTTGTTCTTTTCATTCTTGTGATGATGGCCATGTCGCTGCTTTCCGGTAATTTCAAGAAGTTCTTTGCCTGAAATTGTGTGTTGTCAGCTGAGTTCTAGCATTTTCCCTACAACCTGACCATCTGAAAAGGGCAAATAAAACGATTAACTAAACACTTCTACGGGGACAGCGATAAGGCGACTGTTCATTTGCAGTGCCTTATCGACAATGGCTAACCTCATCCTCCAAGTCTTAAACATACTCAAGATGTGGTCCTTGAGGTACGGAGCCAGGCAGACGAACACGAGGGCGACGACCAAACCGAACAGTCCGGAGATGATGAGACATTGCAGAAGAGACAACTGGTCGAAGTATAGGACTGCAAATGGATTGGTTATCACTGAAGAGAGAGGACGGATGCCTACATGAAGGTCCTTTGTAGACGATGGCGAACACGTTGAATGCGAAACAGAGGAAGTAGAGCACTGGGAGAACGCGGATTCCACTGTGGAGAGGCTCTTTCTGAAAGACAACATGGTTAACAAATTATGTGATTCGAAACACTTACGCGTCTCAGAACCAGATGATCGAGGGCAACGTAGATAACAATCGAGGTGACTCCGGACAGAAGAGGAGAGATGATCCAGGAGAGGACTGAAATTGAAAATACGAGGTTTGAAGAGAGCAGGATACTCACAGATGCGGTAGATCTTCGCCCAGACGATCGCTTGAAAACCACGGACAACCAGAGCGAATCCGATGGTGGCACCGACGATGGAGTGAGTTGTCGACACGGGCAGCTTGAAAGCTGTCGCCAGCAACATCCACGCACCGCATCCGGTCAGGATGGCGATTTGTCCCAACATGATCTCTTGGCTGTATCTCGACTCCTCGGCGGCGGTGGCGTTGGCGACATTGAACGTGTCAAAGTCTATGACGCCTTTGCGCATTGTGTCCGTTACTTGATGACCTACAACACATTTCAATCTTTGGTGTTCTCTCTTCAATTTTTTTGGGAAACGTCAGTGAATTGTGATAACGCCGGAAAGAACAGATAAGGCTTCTATTTTTACCCACTGATGTACTGAAAACTTACCGAGAAGACACGCTCCGAGAGTTTCGAAAATACTAGCCAAAACATAAGCTTGATGGAGAGTCAACACCTGTAAACGAACGATTAGTGAAAGAAGTCTCTAAGGAGTGATACCTTGCTTCCGACAGATGTTCCGAACGAGTTGGCCGTATCGTTGGCGCCGATTGCAAACGCTAAGATGAATGCAATGACGGCTCCGATGGCGACGAGAACAGTCGGATCGAATGTCATTTTGGAGTCTGTTCTGAAACCGGAGAAGCGTTTTGATTCGGTTTTTAAAGCGAGGGTGGGCGGGTGACGATGAAACAAGGGCTGGTATCAGAGAGCTTCTCGCCGCCAGCTGACGGCCACTGATAACAGTTCTTTTTGGAGCTATAAATAAACAAGTTTATCTTGAGTTTCCTTTCCAACCACTTTCCGCCGCCCTCGTGATCATTCCGTCATGTATTTTTTTAATTTCTTTCTGATATGCTGACGTAAATGCAACTCAACATCGAACAGAGCATCGAAACCTTTTCAGAGCACAAAACAATTGTGTCCTTCGTAACAAAAAGACACAAAACCTATTAATTTCGCCTAAATGCGATTGGCTAACAGAAGAAATACTTAGTTCAAACAGAAGCTTATTCGGATTGGTCAAACTTTGTGGAGCTGGTTTCAAGAAAGAAAAAGTTCAAATAAACTCAAAAAGTCAAATGAACTGAGTAAAAGAAGTTGTTCGTTCGCGCCCAACGTCATAGAAGCCTTTTTTTTAAAGGGATGTCAGAATAACAGAAGGGGCAGCGACTTATGCCCTTTTAAAGAAACCAACTAACTCACCAGATAAATCCGAAAAGAAGTGCAAGAATGAGTCGACTTGAGCTGGGATGTAGAGTTGCGGTGGCTCAGCAGGGCCCTTCGCCTGTGGTTTAGGCGAAAACGGTGACAAGACGTGAGAAGACTCGCCGCGCACTTCACGATCCGTGAAATTAATTACCCCTGTAAGAAGAATCGAGATAAGAAGGATCGTGATCAGAAGAATGTGCGTTGGAAGGAAGCAAACAGGAAGAGTTCAGAGAATTTGGTCCTTTATCGGCGGTCTGTCCGCGACAAAGTCTCAGACGTCCATTCGCGCCTACATTGCTGATTTATATAGCCACCGCGAGAAATGATAACATTCACACAAAAAACGAAAAGAAAACGGAGAAGGAGGTGAGAAGTGAAGAGAAGGTTGATCTTGCACGGCGAGACTGATCGTTCTCTAGCAGATGACGCGTTAGAGTATCGTTTTGTCTATCGTACGCAGCGCGCGAATGTGTTGTCCTGACAACCTACTCATCTCCAAAAAGACAAAGAGAGCAGTTGAGTTAGATAAGATAAGACAGCACTTGAGATAGCGAATGGGAATGGGAACATAAATGTTTTCAAAGGTGGTGTTTTAGTTGTGAAATAGGCCAACTGATTTCTATGAAAATTTCAAGTTTGCCGATGGCGTCACTTCCATTTCGAAATTCCGAACGAACAGCTGGATATTTCACAACGTTCAAAAATAAGAATCAGCTGGATTTCATGAGAATCGGAACACATGTCAGAGGAATGGCACTTTCGGAGCGGAATGAGAAGAGCACCCGCTGATGAAACTATTTCGAAAAAAGTGTTCTTTGTTTGCTCGATGTGCAGATTTATTAGCAGCCATCGAAAGGTTGGCCAGGGGCGCGCACGCAAAGAGAAAGCAAATTTGACGACAAGATTGAGATTCGGCACAAGCAGTCCGAAAAAGTCTTTGATGATAGAGTTAGGGAGAAGCACATGACGGTTAGAATCGTGCCCGAGGATGTGGATAATCCCAGATGGAAGCGGGGGCTCGCGGAGCACGGCGCTAAACGACTTCTCTCGCTTAGTTTCAAAGGCGAACCAGACTTTAGAAAAAAGAGATTAGTGAGACCGCTTTTAAATCGATTCGAAAGTGATATTGCATGGGAAGGGGAGAAGACTCGGCCGTACTCTGACGGGAAGGGGTGTAAACGGCCTCACGACGGGTGCTCTCCTCGCCTTTCGTCAAGCGTCAGAGGCGATGAGACGCAGATCACTGGTGCTCCCTCTGACCTATTGGTGAAGTTCACGATGGGAGATGCACGGGAGAGAAGAAAATGAGGCGCGGGGAGAGCTATCAATTTGAAATAGAAGAAGAGAAATGGAGGTGAAAAGACGCGACGAATGGCTCTGCTGCAACCTTGGCGAGACGAGGAAACATTTGAAAAGTTGCCTGCTGGTAATGATCGGATATGAAGGCGTAGACATTATGAGCGAGTGACAAAAGGGCGGGGCGTCTGGCCTGTCGTAGACACTTTTCAAGGCCACGAGTGCTGTTTTGCGCGTTCACCGAAGCCGCATTTCGCAACCCGCGCGGGCACAAAGAGCGCTCCAGCAGTTGCTCTCATGACGTCATCATGAAGAAAGATGAAGAGTTCTGCAGTTATGAAATGTATCCTGATAGATTACAGAGGGCATTCCATTTCGCCCCGCAAAAAAGAGTTTCCTCGTTTCTCCTTTTCTTTTCTGCGCCAGTGTTAATGGAATGGACGTGCGGGATCGAAAGCCAACTCGTCGTCTTTTAGGGTCTCGAAGAAGAGAAGAAAGCATAACTTTTAGAAAATAGACATCAGCCATTCTTCTGTGTTTTCGAGTTCTGCATCGAAAATCGCAAAAAGATAGACAGGAAGGAAGCCACAGTGAAGGCTAGAAAACTGAGTTTGTAAACATTTATGAGAAATAGCTTCGGAGAAGTTGTCGCTTCATAAAACTGGAGTCATGTTTTCTTGAACTATGTGGGAAACCTATGGTCCGTATGAGGCAGAGTTGAAAGTTTTCGTGACATTCAGGAAAATGAAATTCATGTGGCGGCACAAAGAAAAGTAGAAAGAAAAATCCGTACATGGGGACGCCAATGATGCAATTCACGGGACCGAAAGTGCAGGCGGACGGAAAGTGTCATAAAGAAGAGGACGGATACTACAGTAATATTTCTTTCCAACGCGCTCCCTTTGTTCTCAAATTGCGACATTTTTGAATACACGCAGACATTGGGAAGGTGGTAGGGACTGACAGAAAAACAGGAGACGGGGCCGAGGGGTGTGCACTTTTATACACTGCAGAGCGACAAAATACCTCGGTCTTTCGCCGCTTATTTATAGACCGATTTCCGGCGATTCTTGTGCTGGAAAAGATGAAAACACACCCTCGCACATAATCTTTTTCCATGAATCCTAATAGAATCTGCTGCGGAACAGACATCATCATCCGCATTCCAGGCCCACGATTTCCCTTGAGAAATCGCGAAGCTTCTAGAAAGCGACTGAGTGCGTTCTTCTATAGGCGGGCAAACATTCCTTAACACAACAACGAAAAGCAAAACCAAGACAAAGTAACAGTTTACGTGCGAATGAAAAAGAAAAATAGAGAGATACGATGCAAAAAATGACACTGAACAGCTGGTCGAACGTCACAAAAGAGCTACAACGGGGCTCTTGTGACAGGAGTAAAAGACAACTCGGGGCGAAAACTGGAAAATTCTAGATGTGTCCAGACTTGTTCTATTTTTAGAACAAGTTGTGGAATTGGCCAGTGGTTTTGAACATTTTAGGGGCAAAAAAAGTGTTTGGTAATAGATAGTTCCTATTGAACAGAAGCGTTTTCTTTAGGCCAAAAGCAGCTGAGGGCCCAGCTCAATGAGGTGGTCTCGCCCAGTGCCGCTGGCGACTGGGAAAGGAAAAGAGTGCGCAAAGGGGAGAGGGGTCAGAGGAGCTGGCATGAAGCCAAGTGCGAAGCGAAGGGGAGCGAGGAGGCTAGAGGGGCGCGGGATGCAGCGGTGGGACTGAGTGTCCAGGCGGACGACGAAGAGCTGCGCGACGATCCGACTATGAGGCGCCGATGCTTCGGAATGACGAACCGAACCAACAAAAGAGAGGCCGACAGATAAAACTTTGGAAAAGGGCAGATGAAACTTCGGAAAAGGGAGACAGACATTGCATCATTGGAGAGAAGTGTATGAACGATATACGTGTGGTTTCGGTAGAGGAAACAAGTTTTAACAGTACTTGCAAATAAAAGAGCTACAAAAAAGAAAGAAACATTCACAAAATAAGCTTGGAATTCATGAAAATTAGGTTGTGAAGCTTCACTTCATGAAGCTCAGAAAAAACAAAAAAATTTGAAATGCGATGTGTGCATTTTGGCGTGGATTACGGTATCTGCAAACACCGCTCGTAAATCTACACGAAATCGACCTAAATTACGACAGTTCTGAAAACTTATTTTTGTTTTCTTTTTTCAAATTTGAAGTTGTTTCCTAAATCCTAAAAAACATCCGTTTCACAGTGCAACGCGTAAATTCCTACGAAACTTGTGATACATTTTGCTGAAAGCATTCGCAATCAGTTCAGTAGTGAGCCTTGTTTTGCTGGAACTTTCTCTTCGAATAATCCAACGTTTTCCTATCACGTGGTTTCCTGTTACTCTCATTTCGCGTTCCAGGAGTCCGTCAATCCACCTGTCAACATGTCGCTCCTCAATTGCTACGGTCTTCCGGAGGCGCTGCAACGAGGCGACACGCCCAATAAACAAAGGTTGGTTCTCGCGATTATTCATGACCCATTTGGCGTGCTGAACGAACGCCGTGGTCGCTGAACGCCTATTAATCGGAGAATTCTCGACTTCTCAAGTTCCAACTTTACTTTTCTTCAGAATTTCGAGAACTTCAGGTGGTCGGAAAGATGACACCGGCTGTCAATCAGAGTATTCCCGAGTAATCTTTGTTCATAGTTCTTCATACTCACTGAGGAGTCGGAAGTTTCGTTTTTGCACGATCACTATTTTTAGACCTAACCTCTAAACCTCTAAACTAAATCGTTCCCAAGATACTTTTCTTATCCGCTCCGCCAAGTTGCCAAAATGCTCCGAAAAAAGCTCAGTCCCCCGATTTCTCTAGAGGGATCTGGCGAAAGTTCAAAAATCTCCTATTCAAAAATGCACCATTCAGGTGTACTGTAGGAGTATTGATGTGATAATGAGATGCAAATGTCCACCGGAAGGTCATTTTTTGTTCTGCCGAAGGTGACATTTTGATCCATTCGCCTTCGAGATCCACTGTTTGAATTCTCTCCAGCAAATGAAAATTCACACCAATGTGAAGTATGTAACACCTAAAAAGTAACATTTGATGTTTCAACTGGTACAATTTTTGTAACTGAAAATCCAGTGTTATTTACATTTAAAGTTTCAAATGTCTTCTGCCACGCGGCATGCCGCTTTGAACCCCTCACATTCGAAAATATGATGGAATAAAAAGCGGGTCAATTTATTTCCGGAAATTATAGAGTTACCCAACAAAGTTCCGCCTAATTACCCATGGTTATACTTTGCATCTCACACCTTCCGGTCCGGTTCTTATTATTACTGCAATTTAGAGAAGACATTACTGCATGTGCTTGCAAGCAGTGCTCGGTTTGTGCAGATGACTCAGGTTCTCATGAGATACTGTTTGTTTGAGTTCACGGTCACTTTGAAGTGGACGTTTAGCATCAACATTTTACTATCATGAGACTCTGGAGTCACCTTTCCAAACGCCATGGCTCCAAACTGGCAGGGCTCCGCCAGAGCCCAGCTGTCCTCTTCTCGCTTTCAGTGGCTCATTATCAAATCCGCCACAATCCATGCCCTCAGCTTTCGTCGTCTTCGTCTTGCCGTCTGGGTCTCCGTTGTCCGACCCACTCCCTTCATCCTCCCATCCATCTCAACTGCTACCTATGCCTCTCTGCGTCTCCGCTTCCTCCGCACTCTCCGTTTCGCTTCTGTCCCCAACGCATGATGTTCATTGTGTGTCCCTCGTTTCTTCGGGGGCCAACTGTGTGAGTGCCGCGCCACATCCATCAAAATCCGCTAATTTCTACCCGAAATCCCCCTCATCCGGTCAACTATTATCAGCTTCCGATCTGATCTGGAATTAAAACCAGGTAATGTCACTGAAATCTGTAAACCCAATCTCCGAAATCCGGCTGAATCGTAAATCCATCATCGAACGTGTCATTCGATCATTCGGGAACTGGGGCACAGCTAAAGGGCGTTGTTTCGAGTTGAAGCATGAGAATATTTCACAACCAAACTTCTTTCGCAACAAAAAGCGCATCTTCCTCTAAAGGGTCCGCCCAAATGGCCGTCTATGCAAAAATGATGTTATTTTTACGAATAAAAAAGTGAGCCTTCTGTCGGACATTCGCCGCTTTCATCAAATGCGCCTTCTGTCCAGCATCCCGCTTTTACGACTCATTAAACCGTCGATTCGTTGCAGATCGGAAATTTTGCCATCGACTCCACGAAAGAGTTCGCCGCCGACGGGCGCCGTCGTCTCGAACGGAGCAGGAGACGATAAGCGGAGAGACTCGACGACCCCTCTGTTCGCAGTCATGGCCAGCTTCCTCGACTTTCTGCAGGTCAACAAACACAAGGTGAGCAAATGGTAAACACGCAAAGTTAAAATAGAAACATGACTTTGATATTGAGTGCTCAAACAAAATGGAGCAATTGTCATTGACTTTCAGACTTTCCGTCCGAGAAAGAAGTTCCCGCAAGGAACTCTCCGCTACAGTCTTCACAAACAAGCCGAAGCCACGTTGCACTCGGGAGTTGACCTCCGCCACGCCGTCAAGCTGCCTCCCAGTGAGAACTTTGACGACTGGCTCGCTGTTCACAGTTAGTCTCACGAACGCCTATCAGCTTATCATTCCAATCTTTCGCAGCTGTGGACTTCTTCAATCGTATCAATCTGATGTACGGTACCATCTCGGACGTGTGCACCCGTGAGTCGTGCCCAACAATGTGCGGTGGATCCCGCTACGAGTATTTGTGGCAGGACGGGCTCGAGTACAAGAAGCCGACGAGACTTCCCGCTCCGCAGTACATGCAGGTTTGTTATTCTGTTCTTCTCCAAAAAGAGCGAGAAACCCGATACCCATTTGGGGAATCTCTTTCTATTTGCACCTTTCTTTCCCACCCAATTGTGTGATTGGTAAGCGGATACGATGGTAGTTGTTTCAGCTGCTAATGGATTGGATCGAGAGCCGCATCAATGACGAGAACATTTTCCCGTCGAGTACAAGTGAGGACTAGCTCACAAAGCAACAAAACACAAAATGTTTCAGCTGTATCATTTCCGAAGGACTTCCGTCAGATCTGCAAGAAGATCCTGACCCGTCTCTTCCGCGTCTTCGTCCACGTCTACATTCATCACTTCGATCGGATCCGTGAACTGGGCGCTGAGCCACATGCTAACACGCTCTACAAACATTTCTACTTCTTTGTCACTGAGTATGGAATGGTCTCCGCAAAGGAATTGGAAGCTCTGGTGAGTCTTGTTCTATGAAATATTGAAGTCAGCAAGTTCATTCCAGAAAGACATGACCGAACGTCTTCTGGAGCCATCGAATCGTCGTGCTCCGATCCCGTCGGCCAATGCGTTCAGAGCGTAGTTCCGACCCACTTCTCCCTTCTATTCCCAGTTATTCTCGGTTGTGAACCACCCATGTAATTTAGGTACAATTTCACTGAGCCCATCTGAAATTCTCTCTCACTTTGATTTTTCCATTTCGCGTCTTTGTCTTTTCCAACTCATTCATGTATTGCATGTAAATCGTAATAAGACCAAACCTTTTCCTCTTCTACTTGCCCCTTCCCATATTTTCTCGTTCTCTTTTGTATTTGTTACAAGTTCTCTTCGTTTTCTCCAAAGTATTATGATTCTTTTTGATGCATATGTTTTCTTAGAAAGCTTCAATGAAATGAAGAGTCTTCACTTAGCCTTCAATCATTTTAACATACAAAAACTGTTCTTGTACCCCTAGTTGACATGATTCTTTGAAATCATAATTTTTATTGATAAGTAGCTACTCGTTTGTGGGAACCGATGATGAGAGAACATGACGAATCTTAGAAGTTAAGTCGACTTCTGAGCGGAGAAACCATTTAGAGATAAGTCGAGACATGGCCAAGTGAAGAGGATGGGGCATCTCGCGAATACATGTCAGAAGAAACCAGAATGTAGGGGTCCAGTCCTGCAAACAAATTATGCAAATGCAAATGCGCTTCATTCAACTTACCTTTTCCTCTTGATCCCAGTTCTCGAGTACTGCAAATATTTCCTCTTTATGGGTCAACTGATGAAAAGTGGAATGGAAGAACAGGTCGAGAAGTCGGAGGATGTCTCGGAAGTCTTCCTTCTGCAAATGCTCTTTCAGGGTTCAGATCGTTCGGTTCCCTACCTCGAGATATCTGTTCATCGACGATATCGTCAGCCCGTTCTTCACCTGATCAAGATACCAGAAGTGTGTCTTCTCGTGTCCCTCGTCGTTGAGTTGAGCATCCAGCAACTGTTCGTCCAATGATTTGTTACTTGCCAATGGATGCCCGCATCGAACTGTCATCCGAAAGTCGCCCTCGATTTCAAAAGAAATCGAAGAGTACATCTTCAGAAGAACTATCCGCATCGTTGTGTAAACAACCTGAGAATTGTGAGAATCGAGGCATATCATTAGTATGACTCGCCTTGGGAATTTTGCCGCAAAGTCTCGATTCTGGCTTGCTGATAAACTTCTGATTGTAGTCGACATACTGCGAGATGTGGATGAACTTGTGCTTAGGAATGATCATCCCGCCACTGTTCCTTATCAGCAACCGGAACTTGTGCAGTGTCTCCACTTGCTCCTTGCTCTGGACCGCCTTGGCTCTTCGACTTCTGACAATATCCACTGCCTGACTCGGAGACAATCCCAATGCGTACATCATCCACGCAGCTATCACCATCCCGGTTCTCCCATGTCCAGCATGACAGTGAACTGCTATCTTTCCGTTCGAAATGGCAAAATCGACTACTTTGACAATGTCGAGTAGTCGGTTCGAGGTGCACGCTTCAAAGTCAGGAAGCGGAAAATTGTAGTGATAGACTGAAAAGATCCGGGTGACTGATATGTTATCACACAAACACTTACTTCCGCTTTTCATTAGATTCTCGGGATCATAACTGAATCCACTCGACAGATTACCAGTGCCACAAAACGAGTGCTCTCCGCTTTCTTGGAGATTTATCACTGATTGGATTTGGTTTCTGAAGAGACAACAATCGGGTGAATAGCCTTTTGACGAAGAGAAGATAATCCGTATCGACTCACTGCTTGAATTTCTCGACAATGTCCAACTTCTCGAAGTGATCTTCTTGAAGACGTGCCATCGCCAGAATATCATCTGTGATCCATGTGGAATACAATCCGTCAATGGCTTGGATGTCAGGGTGTCCTGGGTTCACGACGCAGAACCGGCACCGGGGACCACTACAATACAACCGACACTTTTGGTCCCCGGGGGTCAAACTGAGGATACCGGTTCGTAGGGTAGAGTACGTGGCAGAAGCTGAAACGGAAGAAATGACAGAGACGAAACACCATGGTCTCACCTTTCTCATCGCTCTCGAGTCGATGATCGTTGTCTTCGGAAAACCAGAGCTTCGGCATAACACGCGAGTCGAACTAACACCTGCCTTCAGCCGTCTCCTCTCGGATTCATTACCTACAAACCGCCGTCTCGTGGGAAGAGGAAAAACGAGAGAAAGAGAGAGAGTGTATGTGTATAAGCATGTCGGCAAAAACGAAGAGAGTATCTATGGCAACGGCGGCAAGACGAGAAGACGCCGTGTCTCGGGAGGAGGAGACACACGTTTTTCGTCGTCAACGACTTCCGGTGAACATCATCATCCACGGCACCTTCCGGTTTTTTGCTTTTTTTTGGGGTTGGAAGGGGTAAGACATGTGACAGATGGGAAGAAGGAGACGTAAAAGAGAACAAAGGAACACGGGACGAGGTAAATCTGCGTTTATTCAACAAACATTGCTCCCGTTATTTCTGGATCCTAGAGACCATCGGAACTTCTTCCGGACTCTTCTCGTCGTCATCGATGTGTACATTGTCCAAGTTCACATTCTTGGTCTCGTGCTGAAACATAACCTTATTCACTTCTTTTCTCCTGACAAATACTCACCAAGAACAGGTAGGAGATCAAAAAACTACAGGAGCCCAGAATGGAAACTGTCACGAAGACTGCTGGTGGCCAGAGTGTAGTGGCATACGTCAGAACTGGAGCCAAGAGGCTTCCGACCCTGGCCATCAGGGAGCATGATCCGGTGGCACTGGACCTGCAGGATGTTTCCATGGACTCGATGGCGCAAAGGTAGCACGCATCCCAGGTGTACTCTATGAACACTGTACCCAGCAAGTTGACTATCAGGAAACCGGTTCCCTGAAACATTATCAGTGCGAGAGAACGGAAAGACTCTTACATGATAGTTGTATGTGATGAAGAGTGTAAGACTAATGAAACAGACGACGGCTGATAACTGTGCACCCTGGTGGAGAGTTCTTCTCTTGAAGTTATTGAAGATGGTGTCGGCAAAGAGAAGAAGCAGCTTGGAAATGACCAGAATGACTCCGAATAGAAGCTGATTGGAATAGAGGTCTCCTGTGACTGTATTCGAGTTCAAATCGTTGGCATATCCAGATATTCCCGCCACAAACCACATGAACCAGAGCACTGAGATCTTCTTGAAAAGTCCTTTCGTTCGGAGAGTCTCAATTATTCCTTTCGAATGAATGATTGGCTGGTGCGGTAACGGAACGTACGGCACTCCGGCAACTCTTGCCATCTTCTTCTCACTTTGGATCATCTTTACTGTCCGCCCTTTGCTGTGCAGCCACGTTGGTGACTCCGGGATCACGAAAGTCACCAGAAATAGAGCCGGAGTGGCACTGAGTGCTGCCACGAACAGTGTAGTCCTCCATTCTCGAAAGAAATAACACGTGGCTGTCAGGATGATTCGTGTCCAACCCCAATTGAAAAAACCTCGAAGAACGATTCTCTGCTGTGGGAGGAGCATCTCCATGATCCATGGACAGAGGACTACAGAGAAGCCACCCAACGAGTATCCGAGCAGGAATCTGGAGAGGCAATCGTTTGTAACTCGAAAGTGTGCCTACCTGATTGCGATGTACATTGGTGCGTTCACAGCAAGCCCACTGGCAAACGTATTGAAGATGGCCAGTGAGAGAACTGTGACCCCCATGGGTTTCCTTCCAAAAATATCAGAAAGAGCCCCAAGAGTCAGAGTGCCAAGTAGCACTCCGAAGTACTGTATCTGCAGTGAAAGACTCCTGAGGTAGACAGTAGTCCCGCATATCCAATCGAACCTGAAACAATCTTCTTCCTGAGTACACTTATCAGTGATACAGACTCACTCCATTGCAATAGACATGAACTGTGGGTCAACAAACGTCAGGTTCTCCTTCGGACATGCCAGATAAACGGAACAGTTGTTTGTTGGCTCCGAGTCTGCACATTTCCATTTCGGGATGTTGTTCGTGAAGATTCCGAAGATGTTCTGGCCTCCGAGAATAATAGAAAACTGCCAGGAGACGAATGTCAGCAGATGGAATCGGTTCACTTCGAACCACATCGCCGATTGATTGATGTTACATCAACTTATCATCTTTTATCATCTTTGTGTATCGACTTCTAGTCATTCTCAATCTCTCAAGACTACAGAAATTTCAAAGATTTATTCAGATCAGACAATCAGAAATCTCTATCTTTGTGTATATCAAACATCTCCAGGTCTATCATCCCTAACCTTCTGAACCATCGGAACTTCTTCTGGGATCTTTTCGTCTTCGTCCACGTGTACTTCGTCCAAGTTTACATTCTTCGTTTCTTGCTAAACCAATGTATGTTTTGAGACAGATTCGTGTATGAACTTACCAAGAAAAAGTAAGATACCAACAAATTCAAAATCCCCAATCCGATGACAGTGACATAAACTGCACCAGGCCAGAAGGTATTCACATAATTGAGAGACGGAGCGAGGATGCTTCCGACTCTGGCCATTAGAGAGCACGATCCGGTAGCACTGGCTCTCGAAGAAGTCTCCATGGATTCAATGGCGCAGAGGTAACAGGCGTCCCAGGTGTACTCGAGAAATACTGTCCCGAGGATGTACACGAGCAGAAAACCAACACCCTTGAAGAAGCAGAATTAGGAGAGGAATGAAAAGAGAGAACACTCACGTGATAGTCGTTGAGAAGGAAAATAGTCAGGATAACAAAACAGATGATGGTTCCGATCTGGGAACCTTGGTGAAGGGTTCGCCTCTTGAAGTTCTCGAAGTGAGTATCAGCGAATACAAGAAGCATTTTGGAGAAGACCAGAAGGACTCCGAGCAGGACTTGATTTAGATACAGGTCCCCGGCCAAGGTGTTCGAGTTTAGGTCATTTGCAAATCCGCAGACAGCCACGATGAACCACATGACCCAGAGGAAGAAAAGCTTCTTGAACAGTCCCTTCGTTTTCAATATCTCCATCAAAGTCTTCGGACGGACTGTCTTGTGCGCAACTGGTTGATACGGAACTCCCGCAATCCTTGCCATTCTGACTTCACTTTTGATCATTCGAGCATTCCGACCCTTGTTATGCAGCCAGGTAGGAGATTCCGGAATTACGAAGATCACGAGAAATAGGGATGGTAGGAGGGATAAGCCACTGACGAAAGAAGCCATTCTCCATTCCCGAGTGAAGTAGCAGACGGCAGTGAGGGATATCCGAGTCCAACCCCAGTTGAAGAATCCTCGAAGGACGACTCTTTGCTGCGGAAGAATCACTTCCATGATCCAGGTACACAAAACGACCAAAGATCCACCAAGGGAAAGACCGACTAGAAATCTGAAGAAACATTCGTGTTCAAGGAAAGTCACTAGCTTCTGCTACCTGAGACCGAACAGAACCTGTCGATTCGGTGCCAATCCACTGGCGAACGTTGTGCAGATTGCCATGGCCGTAACCAAGATTCCGATCGGCTTTCTTCCAAATTTATCAGAGAGCGACCCGAAGAGAAACGTTCCAAAGAGAACTCCCGTGTATTGCATTTGAGAGAACAGGTATTGGTAGTAAGTGGAACTTCCGCACACCCAATCGAACCTTGAAAGCTAGTGTTGTAATCAGTTGATAGCACTATCACTCACTCCATAGCTGCCGAACTGAATATCGGATCAACGAATTTCAGCTGATCCTTCGGACACGACAGGTACACGTTGCAGTCTTTTGTCGGTGCCGAATTCCCGCATTTCCACTTCGGAACGTTGTTGGAATATATCCCGAATAGGTTCTGACCGGCAAAGTAGTTGGTAAACTGCCAAGTGATGAAGGCAAGAACGTGGAATCGATTGACCTGGTACCACATTTTGATACTGAATGCATCGCGAGACCGACGGAGAAGGCACCTTCGCGTATTCTGTAGCCGACTGATTCTCCACTGTCACTTCGGGTTTGCGTCTTCCAATTTACGCCGCCTCTCGAAAATATGATGTCCAGTTGTCGAAGTTTGAGTTCAAAGTATCAAATCACAAAACAGTTTCGCTGATTTATTTCAATTATATTTATTTTTTCTTATAACTCGTAATATTCAGGTAATCAGGATACTGGAAACTACTAAACGGAAATCTAAAGGTCGGAATGAGACTTGTGCATCGGAAGGTAGTTGTTCTTCTGAACTTCTTCCAAGTGACCGGCTTGTTTCGTCAGCTCTGGGTAGTCAGTGAGAATCGGGATCTTCAGTGTCTGGAGCATCCAATGCATCTCAGCCATGTCGTTGACGGTCCACACGGCGACACGCATTCCACGTCTCTTTTGATCAAGAATCAGGGCCCTGCAGAAAGATTTAGTTTGGTTTTGTTTTTCATGAAAATGTACTCACTGTGAGATATCCAGATTGTTCGTGAGCAGAAGGTCAGCTCCCAGGTACCATGGAGTTACTGTTTTCAGCAGCCACACGTGCAAAACATCGATAGCTTCGAAGAGAACCTGCTTCGGGCCGGAGTATCTCGGACGGACGTTTTCGATATCATGGTAAGACCAGAACTTGAGACGCCACGTCAGTCCGGTGAGAATCTTCTGATCTCCCTTCTTGATGCGGTAAACAACCCAAGGGAAGAAGCTGCACACGATGGCCTTGTCGTAAAGATTGTACTTGGAGAAGAGTGTGGCGATCTGGTCAACAAGCTCGTTATCGGAATCCTTAACGTCAAAGAGCATGCGGGTGTTGTTCTCAACAGCCCATTTCACGACGTCTTCCATGTCCGGCACTCTTTCGCGAGTTACTGCGGCAAGGCGGCTTTGGTCCCTGGAATTTAATTTTGATGAAACCTTCGGTTCAAAGAGCAGTTTACCCTGGGGCGGTCCTGATGAATGTTGCCGAGATGTTGCATCTATCGAGTTCTGCGCGTGTCTTGTTTCTGATCGGTCCCTTCATGTCCGTAGTTCTATCCAAATCATCATCGTGCATCAACACCGCCTTCCCATCCTTCGTCAGAGCCACGTCGAATTCGATTAGGTCTGCACCGTCTTTCTTCGCCTGTGCGAATCCGGCCATGCTGTTCTCCGGGAAGCTCTTCGGTGCACCACGATGTCCTCCGATCTTGAATCCCGAAAAGAATGTGTCCACCTGGAAGACGGACGGCTCGTCTCGAGGGAACGTGAAATCGGGAAAGAAAATGCAAAAAAGGCAACACTTACATTGGTGGTGGAGCACTTTTCGTTTTTGGTGGTGTAAGCGAAAACGAAGAGTGTGAGTGGAAGTAGAAGGAGACCAGGAGGGTATATGATGTAGATGGCTCCGATGACTGCGATCGAAACGCCCAGGATTTTTGGTGCTGACTCTTCGAGACTGAAGCCGGCCATCGTTCGGACGGAACCCGCGGCGGGAGTATTTACCTAAAAATGAAAATTTTTGAACGAAAAAAAGGGAGAAATTGCGTAATTTGAACAGAAAGTGAGAATAAATAAGAAAAAAAGACGAATAAGCATAAATCTGTAAGAAAATGGCATGTTTCTTATCAGGGAGCAAAGAAAAATGTGCGATAACTTGAAATTACCCACAAAAATGAAGGAATAGTGCAAGCAGTCGAGTTGAGACGGCAGGAGGAGAGAGTGTGCGCATTGGAGAGACGCAGAGAGACAGCGAAGGTCAGAGAACGAACAGAGAAGGAGACGGGGCAGAATGGCAATGGACAAGGCGAGTTGCAAGTTGGAGACTACAGATATGGGTTAGGAAAATGGATAACAGTTTGCAAAAGGTCGGAAATCATTGTTTTGGTAGACAATTTCGTGAGAAAAGTTGGAAAATCCCGGAAATCGCTTGACAAATGGGTTAGATCTCGACTGGAAAACAAGGAAATCTTGTGAGAAGCTGTGAAAGTATGAATCATGATTTGACTCAGTTGAAAAAGTATATTTTGCATCTGTCCAGCGTTTTCCAAAAACACGTCATTGTTTTCATCAAATTGTTTCGTTAGACCATGCAGGAGAAGATTTCAAGCAGAGCCAATCCGTTCAGAAATAATGATATTCAGCTAATGTGAACGAACCCATTGAGACCAAGAAAAGGGAACACAAAGAGATGTCAGTTTTGTCTGGCGCCTCAGTAAATAATTCCAGCCGTTCGCCCGCATCTCTTTCTTTTCTCGGCTCCCGGGCCGTCCTCCCCCGGGATCAGCCGAGAGGACAACACCTCTCTCTTGCTCCCCACGACGCCACCACCACCGCCATCTTTCCCTTCGGATCCAAAACACGGCTGTGCCTCCGACTGACTCGTCCGTCGAGAGCACGCGCATACGTGCAAAGTGCGCTCCGAGGCTCATCAGTATTCACCTAATTGATATGAAACTTTGCCCCCTTTCACACCTTCACTCGAAAACACCGCGATTATTCATGCATCCGACTCGGACCACAGTTTCACTTATTTCTCTTCTCTTCGTTTTCTTCGAGTGGTCCCGATGATTAATTGACACTTCACTTCCGCGACAGCTGTTTCGAGAGAGACAGTGGTTCCGGGAGAGATAAAGATCTAGGTGATAAGTGAGATTTCGACTGTTTGTTCTGAAAATTAAAACAAACTCTGATCAAAATCAAAGTTTTTCTTCTTATTCTTTCAAACCTCTAGTTTTTCTTTCCGATCCAACTTTGGTACTTTTTGTTCCGCCGAAAACATCGTTCCCGTGAATATTCCCGGCTTCTCATCGAACTTTCAGCCTCTCTGACCTACTTTTTGTCTTCTGAGTGCAACTTTACTCATATTTGTTCAGACAGCTGAGCACATCCTCAAGGCTTCCTCTTCAAAAACAAAGCAATAACTTTTTATTTGAATCCCAGAATCTGTGTCCCCGCCTCTCAACACCCCACAAATATGCGTGCATTTTCCCAAAAAGAAACTTTCCCTTCCGTATTTATCCATCCGAAAATTCTAATAAATCCATTTGGTCTTTTCTCAGTCTCTGACCGGGACCAACGGACGGAAGTGTCCGAATAGCCCACTCACCCAGCCATTATACTATTTTTTATTCGATTATCATCGCCCTTGTGCTCCATTTGTCGTCCGGAAATTGCACATCTAAATGCTAATTCTGAATCATTCTTCTCCGCTCTGATGACGTGGAACTGTAATGATCTTTCCGTATCACATAATTTATTCGAAATGTCGCCCCGTCGCACGTCATCTCAATCTGAGCGAGCCGATGAATTTGCATTTCACTACACTTTCTCAGTATCGTGTCGACTCCGAGAACATCCGAATATCTGGAAGATCAGGCACGACGTCAAATCCAATTGAGCTCTGACTGCTTCTTTGTCCCGAAATGCTTCCGTTCGCAGGCCCCGAAATAGAGAAAACCGCTGAGAGACAATGATTTGATTGACGGATGAAATCGTGCACTCTGGTCCCCCACAACACAACGATATTAGCCAGATTCGTGAGCTCCGTTGGCTCAGACATGTTGACGTGGCGTCCAGCAGGAGATGCCAGCAAGACTCCAATGTCCTTTTTTATTAGATGATCTCCGATGCTAGTTGCATGATCAACTTCGCACCGCCTACTGTAGTTCTCGCTTCTAACGACTTTAATCCGATTCAAACTTCGTTGATCTAGTTATTTTTGTTCTCAATCTTTGAAAGTTTGCCAGATTAACCCCTGTGTATTTAAAGATTCTGACCAATTGGTCCTTCGGAAAGTTTGACTTTTCTCAAAACAGCTTCGACTCGACTTCTCATTTTCACTACTGTACTTATCTATTCCACCTGTTGTGCTCATGAGCTCTGCTCATTGGGAAAGGCTCTAATAATCGAAAGTTCTCCGAATTCTTGTTTCCTCTGTGATCTTCTAACTATGCACAACTATTCATTAAATTGTTGATTCTGAAATAAGCTCACAATTTCCATAATAAGTGCAGTTCTTCCGATGGCTTTCCATAATTGCAACACGACAAGTTGCCCTGAAATAGTTCGATTGCGTGCCTCTTCACCCTAGATTGTGGTTTGGCCGTTGGCCGTTCGTCTATTTCTCGTACTTCCTCATCCGAGGAGTTTCAAGTGCCTTTTTCGATGCACCCCTTGCCCCTTCTCCTCTCATATCAGTTCCATTCCGTCACTTTCCGAGTAGCCGTCCCCTCCTCCACACTTTCCTTCCGGACACTCTCCTATTCTGCAACATACTGATGACTGACCTCTATGTCTCCATAAATAATTAATCTCATCGACCTGAATATTGCAAACAGAGTCGACTCGACGCGTGATGAACCAGGTGGTTTTTCTCATTCCGAGAACCGAAATTTTGAGTTTCAGTACTCTGAAATGTCTCGAAAATGTTGGAGTTTGTGCCAGTTGCCATCTTTTTCTTTGGTGGACCACTGATTTTTGTGTTATTCATGGTGTATGAGATGCATTCCGAGATTTTGAGACTTGAAAGATATCAGATTCCCAGCTGATAGCTGATAGCTGATTGAGTGATATCATCGAATCATCTTGCGGGGCTTCTATTCCGAGCCTTATCCGCCAAGGTCATGCTCTTCCTGAAACAACCGATCACTCGTTCTGTTTTGATGTGTTTCAGTCTTCTTTCAGCCATCTTTCAGCCACCCTCAACTGTCAAAAATCCTAGTTACAAATGCATTCACGCATTGTTTGTTACCCAGAAAACCCCTTCTGACTTTCAGCAGAATGCCGATTTCGGAGCGTGTTAGCAAACACTTGAGCAATCAGGAACATCTTGAGATCCTGCAAAGTTCCTTTTGTTACCGTAGTCAGAATTCGATCGGTCCGTGGTTCCCGGAAGTCGTAAACGTTCCCTGGTATCTCCGAGGGCAGCCCGTTCACGTATTCTCGAGGGTGTCTTCGCTTCCAAAACACAAAATGTCAGGTGAACGTCCGAATGTGCGGTGGTCCTCCTCGAATTACCCCCCGACATTCTGGGAAAAGAAATTCACTTCGACCCAAATGTTTTTTTCTCATTTTCATCACCGTGTCTTGTCTCGTCGCAAGCCCCGCCCCTTCCACGTGTACTAGCCAGAGGGGTTCCGAGTAGTCGACCACACTCATCTCGGGACCCTATTTGTTTGCCCCCGTTTATATTGTCAAAACTGAAATAGTTCTTCGTTTTCTTCCCAAATTTTAGTTTGTAACTGATTCTTCTACTGAAAAGAAGACGAATCAGAAAAAATCAGAAACGGCAGAACTGAGATCCAATTAGGTTTCGTCGAGTGGAACTAACCGAAATCAAGACTTCTTTCAGTCGAGTGCTTCAATGTTTGAAACAAGTCTCGTGAGTACTCGCAGATCTTCTTCTCCTGATTAGAAAGGGAAGTGCACAAGACTAAACTAGACAAACATCATAAACAGGAAGTATCCGCACATGAGCCCCCTTCTCATTTGCATTTCAGCTCTATCAGTTAGCATGTTGGCCACCGCCCTCTTCGAATCCTTTGACGTGTGACCTTTCGGCCGAAACAGCTTTCCAGAAACTCTGTGCCCCAGCTCCCTGATGTCTAATTCCTCCATTCTTCAGCCTCTAAACTCCCTGTTGACCCACCTTCGGCCTGTGAAGTTTTTGGCATGCAAATGAAGTTTATCCCCCGCGACACATGGCCGAACACTCGTTTCTCTATGTACCCTGCTCATTCTCGCATCTTCCTTATAGCACAAAACTTTGGACCAACATATTATAACACACATCACCTCCGAAGAATCCTTGCACAATTTCAAGCCTTGAATGTTTTGATCCAGTTTCCTCTAGATATTCTTCTGATAATACCAGGAAATCCAGAGGTTGCATGACTTTCTTGATCTGAATCCGGATACTCCCCAATAACAGCCTATTGTCCGTGGATTATCAGTGATATCAGTCGAGGGTGGCTCTTCCGTCCAACAATAGGTCGTATTAGCCGTATCTGACAGAAGTCACAAACCAAATCTCTCCAACTTTTGACCTGTGTTCTTCTCATATCCCTTTCAGTTCCTTGGTTTTTGAAACTCGATCCTCCGTCTTGTTCCCATGTTCCTCAAATCTACAATTACCACTGCAATCTTCGGATTTCCGTGTTCTTCGAAACAGATGACGTCTTCAAGACATCTCAAGAAGGTCCTCTTGGCAACAATGAAGTCTCCCCCACGTGAGCCGTCTCCCGAGAAGAACCCTCAAGTCCCGCCCTAATTCGTTTAGTTCTGCACTAGTCGAACAATCCGTCATTGTCCCCCTCTTCCTCCAAAAGTTGCAGACCCTCCTCTGAGCCAGAAATCAGTCTCCGGCACTTTGTCATCTCCAGAACACCCCTTCGTTTCCGCCTCCATTTTTATTATGTATGTTTTTTTCTCGCTTCTCCTTCTCTCATTTTTCCATTTTTCGCCTCCGCCTGGAAAAAAACACTTAGGACCAATTGGTCCGTGTGTTATTCTTCCGTTGACGCGATCACAAACAGATTTCCGTCTTGGATGATTGATTCCAAGTCGGCATCAACACGTGTACCGTTCTCTGGTCACTCCTGGAACATTTTTCGTTGCAAACAACTTGTCCTTTTCCTTCCGCTTGTCACTCTGGAACAAGAGAGAAATCATCGATGATGGACAAACGGGCGGTCCATACGAAAACAAAACAAACTAGTTGTGAGCCATTGAATAGTGTCTTGCATATTCACAGAGCCATTTCAGTCGTATTTTCACCCGAATGAACGGAAATGACTAACTGGAAAGACTGGCGAAATCTGGAAATTCTCGCTTCGTTTGGTCCTGTTTTTCTGGAGGTGTTCTTATGATGTTTGGAGCATTACAACACCGCCAGTTTCCATTTTCATTCCGCTTTTTCATTATTTCCGAACGTGCCAACTTCTACCCGTTCCCCACAATCATCCCTCCAAAACACATCCATTTGACGCGTTCCCTGCAGCTTCCTTGTCTTATTTTTCCGACATGCAACTGAGAACTGTAAGCTACTTATCACTGCTGACTCTTATCACTCTAATCATTGCTAATCAGCTTCTCTGTCTGGATAACTGTCCGGATATAAAACGAGCAGTGATCAACTGAGATTCGCGGAATCTGTGCTCGTTTGCTCGGGCTCTCGGCCGCGCACTCACTTTCTCGTCACCTTACTCAGGGCACGTCCCAGTAATTGACCTCATTTGTAGTGTGACCACACAATGTTTCGCTTCGCCGCCTCGTTTCGTGCTCTGCACTGATCCTCAAATAGATAAAAACACGCTCTGCAACTGACTCCGCTTCCGCTTTCGCACCCCTTCCTTCCACGTGTGTTCACGGAAGAACCCGAAGGCTTACGTGCTTTGTCACTTTGTCTCCAGACAAATTTCATGTCTTGCATGTTGTTCGTTCCTGACGGAAACTCGAAAACTGATCGAGTTACGTCTGATTTCAAGAGAAAAGAACATTTTGAAAGGCGAGTCAAAAGGCAACAAAAGTAAAGAAAAGCAGAAAAAGAGCTCTCTCTATCTCAATCGGAGATCTCAAATTCCCCATTACTCACAAGAACTTACTTTCTTTTCCCTAAATTGTGAGATCAAAAAGCTCGCCTAAAGACCGAAATGATTTCATTTTCCGCAGCTGAAACTAGAAGGCCAATCGAATTACATCTAACATCACCCATGCACAAACTCCTAGTCTCTTCCAGACTCTTCCTCTGACGAACTTCCAATTAGCCCTCGATTCGCCTTTATTTCCGGTGCAGTCGTCGTCATCTTCGTCACTCCCCCTCCAACTTTTATTATTTTCTTCCCATTCATTTATCCTTCTCGATTACACACCATGTTGTTGTTTTGGTATGCGGCCGTCTGGCACTGGAGTCTTTCTGAAAATCAGAAGCTGAGCCTCCGTCCGAAATCTGATACCACTTGGCGCAGCTCTCAGAAGATGGGAACTTTATTCATGCGGTGGAGGAAGAAAAGTGACAGCCGAGATGAATAGTTTTCCGCAGAAGAATCCCTGGAAGATTCTCGTGTTTCTCCAGTCGCTTAACCCTCCTCGAGACAGCAAGACGCTTTTTTTGAAAAAAGGAAGTTCCAGTGCACTTTCATTAGTTTGAAGCACTATCCAATGCATAGCCAAAGTTTTTTTTTGAAATGGGGGATGTGTGCGTAATTCCTTCTTCCAATTCAAACGTTTTCAGTCGCTAGGACCACCTGACCTCATAACTCCACTCTCTCCGATGTTTCAAAAATCACAGAACTCCGAACTCGAAAAAGATGCCATTCGACACCGGATTTCCGTTTACCCAGAAACATTCGGTTTCCAATTGCATCCTACCATTTCGCTGTCCTTCAGTATCACTTCCCCTCTGGCCCCGCCCCTCTCCTATAATCCTAACTAACTCCATTCTGCACCCGTCATCTTCCTCCCTCTCCAATCCTTTTCACTCCTTTGTCACAAAAGACCTATTGACCTGTCTCTCCAATTGAAGCAATTCTCTTCTTCTCGAACTTTCCTACACCTCGAACTTTGTGCTCGTCACGTCTGCACACGTGCTTCAAACATCTTCCGACTGTTCCAGGTTTATGAATGGATAGCAACAACATCAGCTTTGTGGAGGAGGATGACTGCGAGTACTCGCCGCCGATCTTCCTCGAGTGGAAGATGGTCTTCGTCGGCATCATTGGACTCATAGTCGCACTCATCAGTATCATCCACAACTCCCTTCTCTTTTATACTTTCAACACGTCAACCGTGCTTCGGAAACGCAACCTGACTTACCTGATGTGGATCTCCGGATGCGACGTCTTTATTTCCATCTGCTACATCGCCATCATGTGTGTCCAGGTGACCTCTCCACCTCTCTCCTGTATTTTTCATTCTCTTCCAGGTCTACACCGACTACTTCGAGTCGTTCGGACTTCTTGTCCTCTGGCACGAGTACCTCCGCGCAGCCTTCACAGTCTCCCATATCACCTTATCAGCTGCTTCTTTCCTCCTCATGGCTGCCACAGTCGAGCGATATCTGCAGAGTACTGCCGACAACAGAACTCTAAAACTCTTCCAGATTCTCGCCACGCACCGGGCTTACGTGGTTTTTTGTTGTTTCTTAGGAAGTCTCATATTCAGAGGAACTGTTCTTTTCGAGATTGAGGTATCATCAGAAGACGTGGAAGTTTGAAAAGCAGGCATTCAGGTCGTTTACCAGAAGAACTGCACGGGCTTCTCGTCGATGGGTCTGGCAGTTGTGCCAATGTTCGGGGAGAGTATGGACGTTGTCTGGCGGTTCTTCGTTCGCAAAATAGCTACCGTATTCTTGCCGTTCGCAGGTAAACAATAGTCTCATTTCCAGCTGATTCTTGTGTTCCAGTGCTGGCCTATTTCAACGCTGCCATCGTGATGAACGTGAGACGGACCGACAGGGATCAGACCGTCAAAGCTCTTGTTCTGTTTATCACCGTCGGAACCAGGTGTGTTTTGTCGCTAGGAGAATGCGTTTAGAACTTTTGAAATTCCATTTTTCGAGTTCAATTCCTCCCGTTTAGTTACATTTTGACCCCTGTTTTTGATCTTATCCGTCCCTTTTTCAGCCCTCTCGGAAACGTACGAAGGTAATTTTAAGTCCGCTCCCTCCGGTTTTTGCGCCTCTCTCTCCTCCCTCTCACTCGGTTCATTCTGCCCTCTTCCCTTCCTTTTCTTCCCCTTTTTCTGTTCATTCCCCCTTTCATCTAGCATGAGAGCATGATAGGCCCGAAGAGAATGCCAACGTGTTTAGGATGGATGCGAAGCAAAGTTTCCAGAAGATGTTCAAGTAAATCTGTGTGTATTGAAGCATATCACGGAGTGACTGAATAGTGACAGAGAACACATGAGAAGCCACGGAGAGTATGCTCACTTCTTGATTTCCAAGAGATCTGAATGAATCTGTCTCTTCACTCCACCATTTCTGCCACACTAGTTACTTGTTTTATGCGTTTACCGTCGGCTTCCAGTCCAAGAAAACAACCAAACTCTTCCAGGGGAGAAGTGACAAGACTGAGGTCCCGGCTGCGAGCTGTCACCAGAATGCTTGTTATGGTCGTCACCGGATACCTTCTCGCCAACATTCTCGACATTATTATTGCATTCTGGGAGGTATGCCAGTTAGCTTCGATACACCATATCTTCCGATACTTCCGTTGCTCGAGCTCACTTCACAATCAAACTTTCCAGACAATCAGCATGCAAAGTTTGCAAGAGCTGCCTTCCCTCTACACAGTCCTTTCCGACATCTCATCGTTCCTTCCGATTGCTGCTTGTGCCCTCCGCCTTCCGATCTACACAATCAATGACCGACAAATCAGAGTTGAAGTAATCCCGTTGGCCATTTCCCATAGTCCCAACTGTTTCCAGGTCCGTCGAAAGTTCTGTGACTTGATCACAAGGTGTTGCACATGTTGTCCATGTGTTCTTTGCGATGGTCACCAACGGAAGAAGCTCTACGATCATCAGCTGGAGTCCGAAAGACTTTGGCCCAAGAACCAGCCAACTCCAAAACTCGAGGTGAGAAAATGTGAAGTTTTAGACGTAGTCATGCAGATTATATAAATAGCGTTGTGCCTAGCTCGTTCATCTGATGAACAACATTTATAAATACCTAATCAGATTCAGCAAGAAATGACGGAATTGTGGACGAAGTCGTCAGAATGAGTCAAGGTTCGAATAGGTAGACCCTCCGCTTGTCGTTTCCACAGCACTTTCCGGTGCTTTCCCCGAATTGCTTAACTCACTTAGTCGGTTTGGTTTCCTGCAGTTTAGTTCTGTTGAGTTAGAGCAGCTAATCATTATTATCGAGTGATGTAGACGCAGAATTACACTAGAGATTCTCTCGCTAACATCAGAGTTCTGTTTGCCGTGTTCCACCCTGCCCCGTTCAACTTACCACTTTCAGATCCGCAACTACGGTCTCCAGTCGCTGATCATGGCACGCGCCTCTCTGTCCACCAAGGAGATCTACGACATCCAGCGGTTCCGGGAGTCGTATGATGTGTGAACACTCACCCATAGGAAAAACTTAATATTGTTTCGATGCGTTTCGGGTTTCTCCATTACTACTTATCTGGCTTACAAATAAAGTGTTTATGACAGTGAAAGCACAGCGAAAGTTATAGACTTTCTACAGATTTGGCACGAAGATTTCAGAGATTTCAGAGAGATGGCATGCGTAGGACACGGAATACAACAGTAGATTTGCAGAAGAAGTTGTAACTTAATGGGGAAACTTGGCAACATGGGGTGCGATGTTTTGGCGGAACTTGATTTATGGCTGAAACATTTGGGATCACATGTTCTCAACACGATTTAGCTCTCAGGGTTTTTAACTTTTGGGTACAGTAGTCCAAAGCTCTCAAAAATGAATGTACCAAAAATGAGATCCTATTCTCGGAACGTTTCTGCACTTCGGACTAGTTCAGCTCTCGTAATAGGTCTGAACAGTGATTGTTATTGTAAGGCTTGTTTCAGCTTGACGTTGTTGTTGTTCCATAATCCCTCGGCCGAAACTTGTCAATCCATCAAATCGACCAAGTGATAGGGAGAAGAACAAAGTAATGCGAAGAAATGGGCGATGACGGCGGCAAATAAGGGAACAAACCATTGATAATAGAAAAGAACCAGTCTGTCGCAATTGATACACTTTACGAGTTCTATTAGGCAATATCCCCCTCCTGTAAACGTACGATGACTGCCAGACATTATGACACAATCCTGATGTGGAAGCGGAGAGAAAAGGTGGAAGAAGCTGGGTGTTTGGTTAGCCGATGAGGTAATTAGAGAGGACAGATCAAGAGGTTTTCGATTACTTCGAGAGTGGAAACGCCCTGCGGATCGGAAGATTTCACGCGTCGGGGGAGACTTTTCAGTGCACGGTTCCATGAAATACATACGTCGTCAAACACAGATGAACGGGTCTGCCAACGGAATTGGCATGACTGTCTGATGCAAGAAGAAGAAGCAGTGGAGTGTTAGTTCCTGGGAACGATCATCCAGAACTGTATCTTGTATAGATAGTAACGAGGACAATGAAACGGCTTCTAATGTGCCTGATCGCGCTCCATAGGTATGAAGTGGCCACCGACCTGAGCATTGGCACCAGTGAATCAAAAAAAGTTATATTTTTCAACGATTGAACCTGATTCTCAATGCATAATTCAGATCTTTGCCTGATGTACCGATTTCTGATCTACCGTTCGTTTATCTGATCTACTTGGATGTTTCGATGTTCCCCGTCAAGAAGTGTGAATCGTTTTCGTTTCGTCTAGTCAACTTCAAAAACAGTTGATCGGCCACCACTCGGAATCCCAGTGCGAAACCATCTCCCCCAAAAAGACTCTCCCCTTCATTACAATATCGGCGCATCAGATCAGCAAACTAGTACACGCACAACATCCACAGCCTCTTCTTCTCCTCCAGCCCTCTGCTTCTTCCTCAGCTTCTTCTCCCCCAGCAGCCGCCCCTCCCCCGCCCTCTCCTTCGACGGTCATTGCCTATCGCCCTCCGGCGCGTCACCTCCTAATTGCCCCCAGAAGCATCATCACGAAGCAGATCAAACCCGAGGTGTTCCCCGTTTTATGAGCTGAACTGCTGCAATGCACGTCGTGCTCCTCGCGCTGGCGGTCGCCGAAGTGGCGGCCCGTCAGTACTTCCAACACCCTGCCGAGTACGTTTCCTCGCCTTTCCCTCACTACTTATGTTTTATTAGCCTCCCATGATCCCTTCTCCTCCCGCCGTCCTTACCGTAGTGCCATATACCTCAATGTGTCTGTGATTCTCTAGTTTCTGCAACTTTCTCTTCCGATTCCTCTCAATGATGGACACGGGAAACAAGTTACACTGTATACGAATCTCGCGAGCCATCACACTCCATGATCTTTCCCAAAAGCTCTGACACAATTGTTTTTAGACCCAACTCTATCAAAGTCGGGATCATGAGTTCCGGGCCGTGGATGTTCCGAACTATCCTCGGTTCTGCTGAATTTCCTTATTCCCTATTTGCCCTTCTCCCAAAGTTATCTTTTCTCTTTTTCTGATAATCTTCAGTAAAAATCCATCGCGAAGCCGTAATATCGACGAGTTTTCTCAGTCAACTTGATAAAGCGGCGATTAGAACCCACACTGACATACTTTTATTTTGACGTGACTTGGCATGCGCGGAAAATTTTGGCGCCGATCAGAAGCCGATAGCTGGCTTATCGGATATAGCGGTTTCGCCACCAAAAACTGGTAATTAGCCAAAACAACTCTCACTTTGTCTCCGCGATTAGCGTTCTTTCCCATTCAGGGAAGACGAGTAAGAGTGTAGGAAATGACCGAGAACAAACTAGGCTTGGTGACCCTTTTCGCTGCCAAAAGTGTCTGTCTGCTGGTCGCATAGCAGTCTCCTCTAGGCACCCCCGAGTAGGTCAAGACACGACTGCTTGGCGCAATGGTAGCGCGTTCGACTCCAGATCGAAAGGTTGGGCGTTCGATCCGCTCAGTGGTCAAAGTTTTTGTATTCTGATCGGGGAAGGAAGTGATCTTTCTTGGAAGGAAGTAATGTCCGATGTTAACTTTGAGAGACAATAAAAACAAGTTAGCCAGCATGTGAGCGTGCGGGCGCCCCCTCCCGTTCACTGTTTTTTTCCGACGGCTTCTTCTGCGGGTGTTCATCTAGCCATAGAAACATTTATCTGAAAGGCAGTGCGTAATTCATCGGCAGAACACACGCAGCGAACATGTATGCTTTTAGAAGCCATTCTCAACCACACGACGTCATAAACAATCACAACGAATACTAATAATAACCTTTTTAGGGCTGAAAGCCCGCAGAACGGACGAAAAGTAGCCGTTGGGAGGGGATGTAACACGTATTTGTTGTCTCGAACCGGCCGATCTGGCGACAAAGTATACATTAGAATAGTAAAACGGTTTCTGCGAATAATTAGTGGATTCGAAGAAAAAATACGGGTTCGGTGGAAAGTGGAAGATAAATGATTAAAAATCAGATTGTTATGAAATATGTACATTTCAGAGTCCGTGTGGCACCGGCAGAGTATCCTTCGAATACAGTAAGTACTTCGAGCAAAAGACAAAATGATAAACAGTTGTTAAGGCACATGGAGTCTGGAAACCGCAACGATCACCGTGGCTCAATGACTCTCCGCCGCCCGACAGAAACAGACGAGTTGGCAGAAGGGACTTCTCTGATTTAGGTCAGTCCATTTCTTTGTTTTGACATTAATTGTTTAGTTTCTGATTCGGTTTCTCTGATTTCTTAATCTTTAACCAACAGGTTTTTCTGAACTGTTCCTCCTAACAAATCCCCGTTAACTCAGTGTTCGTGTTGGGCGCCTCTTCAGTTAACCCGGCTCGTCATATCTCGACGTCTTACGGTCAGCCCCTAACCGTTATCACTGCAAAACCGCCGACTGCGCCTAACCTCTGGATGGACGAGTTTAATTTGAAAGAATTGGATGGTAAGGACTAACCAACAAGTTCCGTTTCTTGATGTTCCCGAATTCAGGTCCAGTAGGAAAGGTTTCATTTTCAGAGCCTGTTGCTGAGAGTTCGATTGAGATGAAAGTGCAATCAGAAGAACTGTTGACTTCTTCGGAGAATAAGAAAGTCGGCGGAAAGAGGATTGTGAAGCATGTAAGATTTCGCAGAACAAATGAAGTCATTCATGTCTCTATTTCAGATCACGAATCTCGAGCCAAGTGGTTACAATGGCGGAAATGAAGGTGAGTTACATTTCAATTGGGCAACCTGATAACTTGATTCTCGCATGTCCTATTAACTGTGACTTCAGGCAATAACCTAGAAGCATGGCAGTCGGTCGCTGATTCGAACCATGGAGGCGTCTTCCCCGACGGATACGATGGTATTGCTCCTTCCTGCAGTGACACTTCTAATCTTTCTAACTTTAACCCTAACCAGGACTCTCCGCTATGCCGAGAACACTAATCAACGAAGTTGTCTCTTCCTCGGGACCCCCACTCCGTCCACCTCCTCCGCCTCCGCCTCCACCGCCGCCACGAACTTATCCTCGATACCCTCCACCACCTTCTCGTCGGCACATCGTCGAGACGAGACCTCCTGGTTTCGTTCCACCGGAGATGTCTGCCGCATCGCCATTGAGTGGAGACTTTGGAGGAGAGGAGTTCCTGGATAGGTCTGGCAGGGATTCTGGAGATTCTGGAGAGTTAACGACCACGACTCCTGCGACGACTACACCGGTTGATGAAGGGGACGGAGGAGCGGAAGCTGCGGACAATGATCCGGAAGACAGTACTCCGGAACCTAAAGTCACTACTGAGAGTGCTCCGGAAACGACCACCGAAGTCACGACAACAGCTTCCACGACAACAACGACTACAGAAGAACCAACAACAACTGTAGAAACAGAAGAAGTCCACTCTTCATTAGACGTCGGGCAACGGATCGAACAGGAAGAACTCGCGGCAGTCTTCACGATGAAGACCCCAGTCGCCCCGCCCATTTTTGAGAATTCAGTGACTGCATTGTTCGGTACGGAGTAGAGAAATTGAATGAGAACCCGTACCATAACATGTAACAATTTTTAATCTTTTACAAATGATACTCACGAGAGATCCATCCAACTGCTAGTTAGTAAGTAATTCAACTAAAATTTCAAACCAACATCTAACTTTTGAACTTCTAAGCCACTTTGGAGTCTTTGACTTACTGCACATTTCCCCTAGTTTCTCTAGCTAATCACATTAGATATTTGAATCCATAGTTCCTGATCAAAACACCAAAACTTTTCAGAAGAACCCGACGACGATGGTCTCGATGATCCGAATCCGGTAATCACAAAAAAGAGTACATTGCCAAACGGTGAGTCCCTTTTCTTACTCTGCTCGGGTCCTTATTTTTTCGAATTTGGGTATATTTGCCTTTTCTTTTCTATCAGTTTCCCAGCCGGGTCTCTAGGTTTTATGGTGGGGCATGGTGCACGTGAATCGCTGATTTCAGGTGGTGGTTCCAAGCGATCAGCGTCATACTCAGCCCCACAGACCGTCGACAACCAGGCGGACGAGTCTCGAAACACCAAGTTGAACTGTGTGCCGTGTGGCCCCGGACAAGTCGCCGTGCCCCCGAAAGAAGAACGTCTTCCGCCAATCTCCCCTCTTCCCTCGGTCAACGGACCCTATCAGCCACCGCCGATCGCGCCTGTCGGACCAGGTGAACCAAGCGAACCGAGTTTCGTGGAGATCCACGAACCGGATCCAGCACCTTCTTCTCTTCCCGCTTCTCCTGCATCTGCTCCCACACCTCCTGTCGCTTTGCCTTCTTCTCCTTCTGTTCCTCCTTCGCCTCCAAGAGCACCGCCTTCTCAGTCTCCTATCACTATTGCACTGCCTCCTCCCTCTCGGCCCGCAGTTGCACCTTCTCCAAGCTATGGACCTGCACCTGCTCCACCACCACCAGAAACACCTTCACAGCCAGAAGAACCATCATCGTCATCTTCGGAGACTAATGAAGAACTCTACGGACCAGCTCCAGCTCCAGAATCTCCATCATCGGGGCCTACTGATCCTGTGAACGTGGCTCCTCCCGTTGACCCATCTCCTTCTGGTCCTGCTGCTATTCCATCTGAACCAGGACCGGCTCCTTCTCAACCTGAGCCAGCGTATGGACCTGCTCCCGCTCCCCCACCACAACCAGCTCCATCTGCGCCCACGATGATTGAAGTCCTACCTACAAACCCCGCTGGTCCATCATCAGCGTCATCTTCAAAGGAAGGCACGTCAGGCGAGTACGATCCGCGACCATCAGTCTCGAAAGAAGAGCCAGATCACTCAAGAGAAGAACCCGAACCATACCAGCCAAACTCTTCCTCACCCCAAGTCGAACCGGTCACTTTTGCTCCAGCACCACCTGTGGAACCTGTCCCAGAAGAGCCTTCTCCAGTCGAGCAACCCGCTACTCCTCCACCATCTTCCCCATCTGCACCATCGTATGGACCAGATCCTTCGACTCCAGAACAACCATCTCCAGCTTCTCCGGGATCATCTCCAGTTGCTCCTTCTACAGGACCTCTTCTCCCACCACCACTTCCGCCACTTCCATCGGGACCATCAGGACCATCAGAACCGATTGTGAGACCTGCCGTCCCTGCGCCTGCTCCATCCGAACCTTCCCCTTCGTACGGACCCGCTCCAGGAACCGGAGAAGCTGAGGAAGGACCCCCACCAAGTTCAGGGCCTGACAGCTCTCCGCCAGATGTTCCTGTCATGATTGCTCTTCCGCCTCCAAAGTCTTCCTATACGGGAGAGGAAGACAACGGAGGTGAAGTTGATGTCAGTCAAGAACAGGTCAATCCATCCGACCGCCGTCCCGAATTGAGTTCTGTTTCCGCAGAGAGTTCATATGAGAATATTTCCAAGAACAAAGCCCCGACAGGTACACAAAACCACTCCTCACCAACCATCTTACAGCTTTTCTCGCTTTCGTTGCTTCTAACCACATTTCTTCAGTTCCCACTAGCACCACCGGCCGAATGCCCTCATCCGTTCATCCATCGCACTACTTATCAGAGAATCAGAACGTAGACGAAGGAAAGTATTCCGGAGATAACAATCGTAATCAACCGTCCTCCGTACTACCATCTGAGTTTTTGTCAGAAGTTAAAAACGGAGAGAATCAGCCAGAAAGCATAACGAAACTAACAACCAAGAGCATGAAACATCTCTCAACTGCAAGCCCTTCAACAGCTTCTCCAGTTGTTGAAAAGTTGGAAATACCCAAAACAACGGTTCCTACAAAAACGGCATCATCAACTGTAGGCTCAGTCGGGAAGTCAGAACTGCCAATGACAACAGGACCCGTTCCCCCACCAAGGAAAAGCTTGCCGAGTACCCAGGGACCACTCGTCTACGGCCCACCCGCCATCATTCCCCCGTTTGCGACAGTTCCCACGACACCACGTTCTGGAGGCTCTCCAGGCACAACGGCAGTTCCGCCTGCTCCGTCTTCATCAGAACCCCCAGTCCCAGCATCCCCAAAAACCAATCGAATTCCGCCATCGATGTCCCCAACAAACCCATCTTCCGCAGGGACAAATCAACCACTCTCTTCCACACCAATGCCTACAACTGTGAGATCTCGGCCATCACCTCCGATGAACACTCCAGAATCCGTCACTGCACCTCCCGCAGCTCCGTCCGGAAGCACGCTATCTTATCATACTACTCAATCAACTTCTTCTACGGCTACTACCAAATCTCCGTTGGAAGCATCTTCAATGAACAACAAGCAAGTGACGGTGTCCATGAGATCTGAATCAACCATCCCCACATCTGCACCACTGCATACCGGAACTCCTGCGGCACCTACCCCAGCTTCCACAAAAGCCCCTCTGTCGCCTTCGATCAAAAAAACCACTGTTGCTTCTCCAAATTCTGCTTCTTCGGTCTCTCTGAACACCAAATCTCCGCAAACTGGACCTGCAATGGAGAATTCGGGAGAAGTTATCTCAGTGGAAGAACCAACCGGAAGAAAAATTTCTCCTCCACCCAGCCCTGCAGCTCCGTCCCCCAAGCCCCCAGCTCCTCGGTTGTCATCCACATACGGACCTCCTGCTTCCATTCCGCCATACGCATTAGCTTCCAAGCCGGCACCTCCATCACCTCCGTCGCCACCAGTTACTCCTCAAACCAATTCTCCTTCGCAACGTGTAACCTCGTCAGAAAATGGATTCATGAGTGCCATTCCACCAGCGGAATTCACCGATTCTCCGTCTGCTCCGGCCTACAGACCGCCTTCTTTCGGTTCTGGTTTCCAAGTGCCAACCAGTACTGATAGCAGTACTCCAATCAAGCCGTTGGCCGAAGATTATGATGCCGAGGAACCGCTTCCGACGGACATAGTAACTGGTTCCGCGCCTTCAGTGACGTCAGACGCCCGTCAATCTCTGATCACGTCGATTTCGGCATCTGGTAAACCAGCTAGTATTCCTGATTGGATCATGGCAATGTACACAAAGTCGGACAGGGACCAGACTGCAACTACACCAACACCCGCTGTTTCTCCAAATGTCGAAGTGGAAGCATCCAGAATTCCTGAACCGGTCGCGCCATCAGTGATGACTACCGTATCAGCAGAGTCAGAAGAAATGACATCGGAGGAATATGAAGAAGAATCGAGGACTCCTCCATTTGCTCCTCCGACTGTCATAATTTCCTCCGTCAGTGCTCTCCCTCCTCTACCTCCTCCATTGAGACCTGCTCCCCGACCCTCCGCAACTTCTCCTCCATCAGCTATCCCTCCGTGGGCAATATCTCCAAAGACCCTCACTCCACCCGTTGCTCCGCCAACTGTGACAGTTCCATCTGCAACAAGATTACCTCCAGCACAAGTTCCATCCTCTCTCGTTCCACCGACTCCTTCTTATCCATCTATTCCGTTCGGACCCACACCAATCCTGGTCACTGCTGGAGACACTGTCTCACCACCTTCGTCTCCTTCTCCATGGACCACCGAAACTGACGATTCTTCTGAGCTGAGCGAAGAAGAAGATCCTCGAATTCTTCCCGAAGACACGTCTCCACCATCATCAACAGGGTTCTGGACATCGGAAATGACATCCAAGTACATCTCAATGCAACCCAAGACTCCTCCAATCGCTCCCCCGACTGCTTTCGGCCCCGTACCACCTGTAACACTGCCAACCGCTTCAGCTTCTCCAGCTCACAAAGGTCCAACAGCACCGCCGTCCGCCATTCCGCCATGGGCCCTGTCCACAGAAGCACGTTCCTCGGAGGACCTCATCCCTCCACTCGCCACAATGTACATCAGTCCCGAAGCTTCTTCCTCAGTTGCCTCAGTTAAATCAACACTGCCATCTAATCCTTCCTCAGTTCGCCAGAAGGTTGAAGTGACCGCACCCTCACACTTTACAGTCAGCCAGTCCACCCCCGTCCCACCAGCACCCGTTGCACCGAGTGAACCCACGTCTTCCGAATCACCCGCACCTGTCGTTGCTGTGACTGCTATCACTTCTTCTACTACCAGTAATCAATCCGTAACTGAATGTTTTGTTGAGTTCTAATGTTTCTAGGAGAACACGGAACGGAAGAAGGCCCGTACGAACCGCTCAACCCACCACAGCCAGCAGAAAGCGGGCATATCGAAGGTAAGCAAAATCCACGATGTCTCTTCAGTTCACAATGTCTCGCACGGTTCGGTTCTCATTGATTATTTTGAAAAAGGTGAAGAAATTCCAGATTATCAGAGTACCGTTGATACCGTGATCGAGAAATCAGGTGAGCTTGATCAAAATTGAAACCGAACTATGGTTCGCAGAAATGTTCGATCGTTTTCTTTCAGCAACTCCAGCACCAGCGCCACCACAGCCTGTTGCACCAACTGGACCAATTGAGCACAACTACGGAATTCCCTCGCCTGGACCAGCTCCAGTGCCTGTTCAGCCCCAGCCTGCTCCAGTTGAAGTCGTCACAGCTGCACCACAACCGGCCGTGCACACTTATGGAGCACAAGGACCTGATATTGCCCCGATTCCCACAGCTGCTCCGTACATTCCACAAGCTACTCAGGCTGCAGCTCCAAGCAATCCAGGTTAGACTCACAATCTTTCCGTCTCTTAACATACAACTCCAGAACCAATCCCAGTCAACCCATCACAAGGAATTGCAGTTGCCCCTGAGCCAGTCGGAAATACGAACATCGAGACTTCCGAACACATTGACGCAAAGCCATCTTATCCGGGACAGTCGTCGTACAGCAATCTGGAAGAAGATCATGAAGACGGAAACGTCGCGGAACTTCCAGGACCAGTTCCAGCGCCAGAACAAACACCAGCTCCGTCGGTTCCTGGCGAATCAAACTTCAGGTTTTCACATATTCTCAACTGAAGAAATTGGTTTTTTTTTCAGTAATTTGGAAGAAGATAACGAAGACTACCACCCAGTGGAAGGGCCGAAGACAGCTCCAGCTCCAGTGCCGTCAGTTCAGACTTCTGGAGGGTCAAGTTACAGTAGTCTGGAAGAGGACAATGAGCCGTCTGGAGGAATTTCGGCCGGATCGTCATACAGGTACAAAAACAAGAAGACTATACTGATTAGCTTTCTCTCAAAAACTCTTTTGCTATTCGAAATTTAGTGATCACACAGCTGTGATAGACATTGGAAAAGGGTAAGAAGCATGCTAGAAACACTAAGAATGCTAGAAAACAAAGAATACCCATCTTTGAAATGTGTTCTTTTCGTCGTATCGTTCTCTCACATTTTAGAGGAGATCATCACTCGACGGAGTCTGAATCAGAAACTGACACCGGAAACCACGGGTAACGTTTGAATGTCTGAAATACTTTACTAGTAACTATGTTAGAAAGAGCCAAGAAGAGCAAGATTATGATAATGAGGCTCAGCACACGGCAGATGAGTCTGACGACTCTGGGGAGTCGATTAGGTGAGACAGGGAGCTGGAGCAGGACTGCGTTCGTAACCATGTGAAGTCGGGAAAAACCAGGGACGGTCAGGGGCAACAAACGTGTATTCCGTTTCCATAATTGTCTTATTTTCCAAAAAGTAACACTTGGTTAATACTCGGTGCAACAACTGTTCCTACCCACCTATCCAATTCCAAATTTCAGCAACATCGACAAAGAGCAGATACCAGAAGTTGTTTTGCCAACCAGAACCGGAGGAGGCTACAGGTTCGGAAGTCACGAGAATCATTCCGATTGATTATTTCAGGAATGGAGGAACTATCGAGAACACTGCTCCTCAACCAAACGGATACCAACGACCTCAGCCAGTCCGAGTACAAGTCAACCCTGCCACGGTGCCATACCGCCCGAGACCATCCCCAGCACCCAGGATCCAGCCCCCACGGCCATACAACCCACAGCCGAGACCCCAGCCACAACCACAACCCTACATTCAGCGACCAACAGTACGTGTGTTTTCTATTCAACTCTAATAGTTTTTATTCAGCTCAATCTTCCTTATCAGCCACAACAACCGCGTTATCCGCCACCAGCCCCGTACCAGCCCCGTCCGGCTCCATTTGTTCCGTTCCAGCCTCTCCAACAGAGACCTTCTCCATCTGGATGCTGCGGAGGACAACTCTTCAGTCAACAGGGAGGACTTTGCATGCCGATCAGCTTCAATCCTTGCCAACAACAGAGCAACTGTGGTGGAAGTGGAGGATGTGGAGGGTGTGGAGGTGGAAGCTCTTGTGGCGGAGGATGTGGTGGAGGAAGTTCTTGTGGAGGAGGTTGTGGAGGAGGAGGAAGCTGCGGAGGTGGATGCGGAAGCTCTTGCGGTGGCGGAGGAGGCGGAGGATGTGGTGGATGTGGAGGAGGCTGCAGTCCATCGTGCTGCCAACCACAGACTTCTGCGTGCTGCAACCAAGCAGTCTCCACGTGCTGTCAACCACAGCAAATGTCATGCTGCAATCAACAGGTATCAAGCAGGAATCAGAATCCCTTTGTTACCTTTCTTCTCTAGGTACAAACGTGCTGTCCCCCACCAGTCCAACAGTCGTGCTGCTGTCCACAACCCAGTTCAATCTGCAGGCACAAAAGGTAATGAAAAGTAATGAGACACAAATGAACTTAGTTTCTAGGTCACTTGGTTATGCAATGGGAATATGCCAGCGTCGAAGAAAAGCATAAGTTGAATCATAGGAAGTCGTTAATAATTGCTTGTAAATGTTCATTTCCTGCTAACTATTTATTTGTATCCACAGTTACTCAATCCCTAATTTATATAGCTCTGAAGAAGTACCGTCAATTGTTCAGGGCCACCGGTTCTCATTCTACGCTTTTCTCAATTCTTTTCTTTTTCCAACATGTTTTGCCAGTGTTATTTATTACGATCAGTTTGAATAAAGTTGAACAACTTCTGACTCTACTTTTCTCTTTTTTCTGACTGCGAGTACACTTCGTCAGTGAATGTGTTCCAGAAACCTGTACCGCCCTGATGCCGTTCAGCGGCCAGTCTCTCACATTTCCATTGTCTAATTGAAGTTATTGTTTCTTTTTTATCCTTACGTAGCTAACTTGATTGAGTGGGTTACCACGAAGAGCTTCTGAACAAGTTTAAGGGTTTCAGAAACTATGAACCGACAGCCGGGAAGATTTCCAGCGGGCAGGAACAAGAAAGGAGGTCAAATCCCGAGACCGAGGAAGACGCCAGTGGCCGTTCCGAACCCTGTCCCCATTATGCCTGTCCAGTTGGGTGTGAGTTCTAGAACAAGTAAAGAAGCAGGGATGATTCTGTTCTCAGGGCACCACACTCGTTCCGCACACAGTTCTCGACGCCATCGCAGTGACCAACTGTTTGTTTGTAGTGCAGTGTCTGGAGCCTCTGGAAATATTCACGGGAATAGAAACTGCGAATCGATACGTCGTGCAGGACATGTACTTGAGACCACTTCTCTTTTGCAATGAGAAGTCGGGATTCATGTCGCGACAGTGCTGTGGAAATGGGAGGAATTTTGGAATGGAAATGAGAGATGTCAGTGGAGCACACTTCATGAGTGCTCATAGAGACAGAGATATCTGCGGATTCTCGGATTTGTTGACCACGGAGTTCAAAGGCACTCAGATTGGAGTGATGAAGAAGGCGTTCTGCGATAGAAATGTGAGTGAACTGCGAGTTCAAAGAGAACATCAAACTTGGTTTCCAGTTCTCAATGAACGCCGCCGGATGCAACCAGCCCCTTCTGATCACCAGTCCGGGATGTTGTACTTGTTGCGATGGTACCAAGGTGTTCCCGGTGCACACACTATCAGGAGGGAGACTCGGAGACATCGTCAGGCTGTACCCCGGGTTCATGCAGGACTTTTTCACCGACGCAGACTCGTACCTTGTGCATTGTAAGTACCGGACAACTTTGTTCCCAAACAAAACGAGTATTCAGTTCCTGTTAACATGCCGCCCATTCTGAAGCTTCTTCTCATCTCCGCCGTCTTTCTCATTGTAAGATCAGAATACCATTTTGTAGAAAATGTTACAAACACATTTGCAGGATTTCACATATTTTGAAGACGACGGCTAGATTCTTATTTGTTTTTTTTCCCCGATCTTTCTACTTGAATAAATGAGATTTCGCAATCTGAGATCATACAACATCCATTTGAAATCCAGGGGATACATCAGCTACAGTTCGCGTTCTTCCAAGTTTTCAATAAAAAGATCTTATCGCTGCGCGCTTTTCGAAAATTGCTTTCCTTGAAAAGTTTCTCGATTGACAGACGCATTATGCAATACCTAATTGAAATTAATGGTTTCAAGTGACAAATTAGAAGACCATGAGCATTGCGCAACAAGCTGATCCCAACCGGTCGATAGCCGGCAAGCGTCGGGGTATGTTTCGATGGCTCTTATCTTGCGGAGAGATCTTTGGACCACCTCCTGAAGCGTCAAGGTGGTAAGCGGAAGAGAAGAGGTGATCTATTCAATTCTTCTGCCATCAAAGATTCAATATGATGGCAACCGAAAGAAGACCTCTGTTGACAGATGAATACAGTGACGAAGAGAGTTTCGAAAGTTTCACTGTTCCAAGTCTTCAGAACAGAGCATGGCCGGTTCGAATATTCAAAAGAGGTTTGGTTTGAACGTGTGCAAATCTTCTTTTATTTTCCCTCATTCAGGACAGTTTTTCCCATTTTCCATTGGGTTGTGGATCATTCTTTTCGGAATCTATTCTACCGTCGACAACTTCCAAGAGTCGATGCGAAGACTAGAAGCTTCTGAATGCAGTGACGTCATGGCTGACTGCGAAGACGTTCCATTCAACGAGACATTAGTTCCTCCGTACTACGACTATCTACAGGATTTCACAGTCAGTCGTTCAGTCACTGCAACTTTCATAGTTTCTAAGCCCAGATGTTCAGATAGCCCCTCGCTACGACATTTCGCTGTGCTTGATCCCGAAAGTCATGTCGACGATCGGCACTGCCACGTTTTGTTATCTCGACGATCCAGAAGCATTCACGAAGGCCAATCGGACTATTGCAAAGGAATGTTACAAGCAGAGGTGAGCCAGAAGCTAAAGTCTTCAAACATCTTTTCATTAGATTCTGCGAGGAAAACGAGATGAAATCATTCGAGATGGTCAAGCACAAACTGCACGGGAAAGTGGAGAACATCGTCATTGCTCGGGACCCGTTCGACAGATTCATTTCAGGATTCACGGAGAAATGTGTCAGGTGTGCGAGCTCCCCGAGTGTCCTACTTCCCTTTGCCTCAGATCAGTCGACAAGGACTTCTGCCACGGCTGTGGAACCGACATCGTGTGCTTCCTGCAGCGACAGTACCGCCGTCTCCGCCGCATGGCGATGCTTTTTCCCGTGTACACTCTGGCAGATACGCATTTCGCGCCGCAGACATGGTGGGTTCTTGATATGTGTCGGCTTTTCGAAAAATAATTCAGGATTTTTGAAAAACTAATCTCCGAAAGAGATCTTTCGTTGTCAAATAGATAGTTTTGAGAAAATGTAGCATGATTTTGGTTGAATGGGGGGAGCGATAGAAGATGAAATTGAACATCTGTTCAGGTTCTGCGATATGAAAAACACCTTGAGGAACTCAACGCTAATTAACTATTCGAACACTGGAAAGGCAAGGACAAAGATGATTGACGACTTTGAGAAGGTGTTCCGAAAGAGGAATGTCCCTGAGAAATACATAGATGAAGTCAGGAAGGAACTGTCTAGTGAGTGGAAGAGCATGGAATAGGAAAGGTACTGGGTTCCAGAGGGGAAGAGTCATCACTCGACTGCTGGATCCAAGTTGCGAATGAAGTACGAGAACCTGATCCGAGAGAATACTGCAATTCGGAGGGCCATTGTCCGGTTGTACTACTACGACTTTATAGTTCTCGGATACGATCAGCTTTCTATTGAGACGATTTCTGAAGAAAATTGATCAGTTAGTACTAATTGTGTGCTTAGAATGTGCTGTTAGGTGTTAGTTTAATCGACTCTATTTTTAATAAAACAATCAAATGACCAAACCAAATTTTGACCAAAGATCCGCCACATTTGTTCAATTTAGCCGAATCTCTGCTCGTAGACTGTTTATTTTGAGTGCTCTTTGTCAGAACAGGTGCAAAAACATGCCATTCCTTTGCGAAGGTCTGATGTCTGTGCATAGCGATGCGGACCAAATTAACAGGTTACTCTGCCTTCTGGCCTTTTGCTCTTTCTTGTTTTCTGTTCGTGATTCTTGTCACGACATTCAATCGTCAACCGGAAAAGGTTCGATTTCTGAAGTGACGTCATCTAAATTTTCGTGTTCAGGTAACTTCAAAACTCCCTCGAATCGCCATTGTTGCTGTGTTGACAAATGATACCGACCCGAAGGATTATGAAGTTGCTATAAGTTTGTGATCCCTTCCAGTTCTCAAAGTTTAACCAAACACTTCCAGAATCAGTCGAATGTTACGCTCGTGTTCAGAACTACAGCTTCCTGCTTGTCGTCGACTCTGATTACGATTGCCCACAGAGAGATGTACTGTATCCAGGCTGAAAGCTCCATGAATATGTTGTTTTGTTTTCAGAAATTCTTCCGTCGGCACTGCGTGGTTTCTTTCATTTTGCCTCGTTTCGATACCGTACTTTTCATTGACGCAGACCATGGAGTTGTGAATCCAAAAAGGTGTGCAATGCATCAAAAGCAGTCTTTGAACCGTTGATATTTAGAAGAATCGAGGAGTTTATGGATCCAAACTTTGATTTGATTTTTTACGATCGCTTCTTTGATTGGGAGGTTATGGCTGGATCTTATATTGCAAGAAATTCGGAGTACACGGTCAATTTCTTGAAGGGTGAGTAGAAACGGTTGGTGTTCGAAAGAATTGTTTTCAGAATTTGCAAACTTTGAAAGAAAGTTACCGAAAGGAGCGCATGGATCTGATAATGGCGCCATCCACGTACCCAATCCTCACAAAACGTTGATCATAATCTTTCTTTCAGATTTTCCTTGCAGACAAAATGTTTCCGGAATCTGTAGCAGTGGAAACTTGCAGAGAAGTTTACTACAGATCACGGAATACATTAGACGTGAGCGCGTACGTGGCTTGTATTAGAGGAATCTTTGGGGATCGGACCGACTTCGGAAACATCCGAATAATGAGAAAAGGAAGCGGTTGGTCAAGAGACGACTGGCTGACCAGCGGGTTGTGGAGTCCTTCGAGAGACTTTATGCTGCACGGATGGAAGACGAAGCAGATGAAGACACCACCAGAGGAAGGGTTCGAGTGAGAGTATGTGATGTTTCTGCTCATCTGACTAGATTCTTTCAGTCCAATTCCAATGAACTACGCCCAATGGTACAACCCTCTTGCAGGACCTATTGTTATTGGACGTTGCTTTCCGGGGTTTACAGTCTGCCCGAGAAACCCGCAACAACTGTCTTGTTCCAGAAACACTAGCTGGTCGTATAACTGGAAACTCATCACGGATGAATCAAAAATCAATGATAAACTCGCCGAGTACAGCAAGGAAGTGGAACGAGACAAAATGAAAGCAATGGGAAGACTCGGAGAAATCCTCGACAGAACATAACCAGTCGACTTCGCTGCCCTGATCTCTTGCCATTTGTTCCGTTCACAGCAATCACCAGAAATCAATTGAACATCCTCAGAGCACACAATCAGATTGATTCGGCGCGCGAGTTTTGTTAATCGCTTCATGATATCGGGTCGGGATGATACCCTCGTTTTTTGTGCCTCACACCTTCGCGGCAAGAAGGCAACAAGCCGTCCGCAAACACTTAATTGAGCTGCTGCTCATTTATATTTCGGGTGCCTCCTTCTCCCGAAAAAAAGAGTTGAGGGAGCACACAGTGGCCGTCTTTCGACTGACCGCCGCCCCGACACCAACACTTTTTTAATCTCATCCCCCCACCGCCGAAATGTCATTTCATATCCGCGAACTCGCCGTCGCCGAATTGTGTTTCCAATATTTCGAACGCGCTGTGTTTTCATTGTCGACATCTTTTTGATCCCTCTGACCTGATTGTAATCAGCTCCTTTTATGGAATTATACTTTGTAATCTCCTGAAACTTCTCTCCGCGACTTTATCAATGTTTATCTTCTGATCCAGTGTCATGTTCCAACCACTTTCTTTCAATATTACATTCCGTTATCTTGTTAGCTTGACAGGTTGCTCTTCCAGTAAGATCCTCTCCAGTTCAACACATTCCCTCTTGTTTTCCAAAATACAGCCTTGTTTCTTTCGATTCACAAATTCGTGAACACATCTCATTTTTTTGGCCGACACTATGTACTCTGTGTCTCAAGTACGTGCATCGGATTTCACAGATTTCGGTAAACTGATCACACTTGCAAAAAGTCTCAAATGTAGCGGAATTGATGCTATTGACCCCGTAAACTCTATTGCAAAACGGTTGTTGGCCGAATTGGATGACGAATATATGAAAAAGTGAATGGGGAAGGCCTCCTCGTTTCGAGAGTGTCGGAGCAGTACGCTGTAGGAACTTCGGCGCCGTTTTCAAAATTGTTTATGATAAACTTTCACCTTGACGGAAGTTAGGAAATCCTGAAATCCTGAAACTTTGACGGAAGTTAGGAAATCCTGAAACCTCATGTGTGAAAACTTCACTTCGATTCTTGCTCCCGACAAATTAATAATAATGAGAAGCGTCGGTCACTTCCTGAATCCCTATCGAATTTCGCCGTTTCTCTTTTTGCTCGAGTGCCGCAACTTGTCATAATCCTGCCGCCGGTCCATGCATCCGGTCCGTCCCCTCAACACATAATTCGTCGGCGGAGCCACCCTCTCAAGATGACCTCCGTTGATGAGAGATGAGTTGCCGCCGCGCCGCCATCCACGAGAGCGCCTCTTTAGACACACTCTCAAGTTTTTGATCATGTTCTCCGCACGTGTTTACATTTATCCGCGCCCCGCCGCTTCGGAGACCGACCCACATACACACTTTTTCATTTTTTCAACAGAAGATCATGGCGAGTACGGCTACCGGCGGTCTGGCCGCCCTCGTGGCCAGTACTCCTACTGAAAATGCTTCGAAGAGCAAACGGAGACGGTACTTTGCCAACGGAAGAAGTCGGACTATCGAGCTGTCTACTTTGGCTGAAATAGACGAGGAAGAGTTCGCGAAGACAGGTGAGTGCCCAGTTGTAGACAGAATGAATGAGATGTTCCAGAAGGTGCTTCTTCACAAACGGAGAATCCTGAAAGAGTGTTGAAGACTCAAGATGACATGTGCATCGGAACAACCGGTGGAACATACAAGTCACTGAAACGTGGATCTGTGAAAGCACAAGCGTTGAAACTGAGTGAACGGCTCGCCCAGAAAGGTCAGCACATCTTCCATTTGCAACTTTTTATTCCTGAACTTTTAGTGGCTGCTGAGAATGCAGCAAAAGAAAGAGAAGAGAAAAGTGAGATGGAGAAGCAGAGTTGCTCGAAACCAGCGATGGTAGACGTGAAGTTGAGAAGGAACCTGACGGATATACGCAGGGAAATCAGAAACTTTGAGGTACGTGTTTCCGCTGATTAGAGGTCCCTCCTTTCCCACAAAGTTATCCAAATGTTTATGGTGCGTCCGCACTTCCCCCGGTCAAGTAATAGTACATAAGTGGATGTGATAAAAGGCAATGAGGTGTGCATTCGGGTTCAGTGTTGTTTGCTTCGTCCTTCCTCACGCCACTGTCCCCCAACCCGTCTCCTCGGCCGATGACAGTTTCCCTTTGTTGGTCTAAGCTCCCGCTCTTTATTCGTCTCTATCGATTGTCGTTTTTGTCTGTGATATGGCATCGACCTATTCGTACGCAGAATTCAACAAAATATTCAACGAAACTGTTCCAAAAACTGAAAATTTACCTATTGTGGTAAGAGTTTGTCTGATCCTTCTTTTAGTTTTCATTCTCACATGCTTCCAAATTTTCACATTATCATCCAGATATAATTGACAACTTTTCAGACGACGACTGATTTCACAACTCCACAAGACTGGCCTCAACCACAGCATCAACATGAGTACCAACAACAAATCCCAATGCAAAGGTACGTGAAACTTAGAGATGAGACGTGAAGCGAACATAGTCTTTCAGACACCCCATCTCTCGATCAGCTTCTTTTGTCGCTCCTGCTCCTATGATCGTCTACGGAATGCCAGGTCCCGGAGATCGAATGTCGATGATCGACAGTCGATGCGACAGTCGAATCGGAGAGTATGCCATGCCCCTGTACTACATGCCGGCTCCCCCTCCACCTCAGCCCGTATTCCTTCCGTACGCCCAGAAAATGGGAATGAGTCCATTCGATCAGCCAGGCATGGTCATGATGTCCGGCCACCCTGGACTCCCATATCCAGAAGTGCAGATGCGTCGGAAGATGAAGTCGGGCGGGGACCCGCATCGACAAAAGTCCTGGTGCTCGAGGATCTGCTGTGCTGGATTCGCCCAACTGCTCTGGACGATAGTGTGCATCATCTCGTTCGGAATAATTGCTTCCCTGATCCTGGCTCTTTGTTACATGTGACCAACCCACTGCCCTTGCTGGTTTTTGTATATACTATTGAACAACAAATCAAACATTCCGGCGAATCAATAAAACAATACTTATCAGAGTCGTTTGTTGAATATCAGAATGACGATGAGCTGCAGAAAGAGGAAGAATAGTTCGATGAACGAGACGATCGAGACGCCGATGAGAATGCTAAGAATGCCGCCGAGGTACGACATGAACTTGGTGAGCTGAACAGGGAGCCGACTGATCAATTCATTAGTTTTGTTGACTCACATCCATCAGTGGCGTCTCTTTGTATATCATATAGTCTAGCTTCGGAAGAGCGATTCTCAGCAGCACCGAGTCCAAGTTCTGCTCGTAACATGCTGTTTTGTTGATTTTTCTCTGTTCACACTCCATAACCTGCATTCAGTCATAAGTGATTGTCACTTGAGGAAAGTCACCTTGCTGGAATAAGGAAGTCTCGAAAGTTTGGAGGTGTATACTGTCTGGGAGCAGGGGAGGGGACAGTAGCATTGCGGCCACGTCGACGGATCTCCCTTCGTGTCGACCAAGTCGTCAATGCAATTCTCTGAAATTTCAAATAATTTGGAGAATTGGAAAACATCAGTTACTTTGAGAAATATTACAGGAAAGTGCACTTGTAGGCATCGGGTATCTGGGGTCCATGCATGCACAAGTGTCTTCCACAACGTCTTGATAACAAGATCGGAGACATCCCTAAACGCTGACAATGATAAGAAAAGTGAACTCCACTCACATCAGTCGTGTATTCTCCTTCGTAATAGTAAGATCCCACCTCGCTCAGCGATTTTATACATTTTCCATACTTTCCGCCTAATCGGTAGTAATCTTTCTGTAAACATGGTAATTCTTCGAACAAAAGTAGCTTCTCTAAACCCTATCGATAGCAATTCTCGATTCGAAGTGCGGTGCAGTGTTGATTCTGACAGATTCTGAAGTCACAACTTCCTCCTTTGTAGACGTAAAAACCATGACTCCGGCTGTCTGAGTCCACGGAAGATACTCGTCTTGCTTCACGTTCATCTGCATTTCAAGTCCTCCGTAATACCCGGGAGACCTCGCCTTGTATTCGAATGAAGAGTTCAGATGGTTGAAAGTGAAGCAGTTACCCAACACTTTATCGTTCCATTGCACAAAGTTCGAACTGAACATGAATGGTTTTGGTGTCCCCTGAGTCTAATCACATACTCTAAATCAATCAGTTGTTGTTCGTAAGCAACCCAAAGAAACATATCAGCTGCAGTCCAGGAGAGACTTGTTCTTGTTTCTAGACTGTATCCTCCGATCAAGAAAGGAATGATATCACGAACTAGAGTCGGATCGTTTGTCAGCTCTGTTGCCATCTATAAACCAACGTCAAGGAAGTGAGAAATTGAAAAGAAACCTCATCCAGTTGATCTGCCCCAATGTTACCATAAGTTGCATTCAGAATTTGATAAATGATCTTATCTGAAAGTTCAGAACATTGAGCAGTTGTGATAACGAGATTACTGAAAATGCAGGATTTTCCGAACATGTTGGCACTGCAGACACAGTAGTAACTTCCATTCGTGTTCACACATGTTGCCCCGGGGTCCTTCGTTTTGCAAAGCGTTGTGTCTTCCGCGCATTCATCCACGTCTGCGAACACAGAGAACATTTCTGGAATTTCATAGAAAGCTCACCAGTCGTACAGTTCAACCCAGTCCATTGCGGAGTGCACGTGCAGTTGTAACCGTTCGGAGGACCTATGATATCTTCGCATTCTCCTCCATTCTGGCACGGTGTCTCGTCGCAATACAACCTTTCCTCCTCACACAATGTCCCTTTCCAATCAGGAGTGCATTCACAAGTGAAAGTGCTGTCGAGCAGGTCGTAAGACGGAATGCAAGTGCCGCCGTTCTCGCATTTGTTCACATAGCATGGGTTGAATGCTGAAAGTGTTATTCAACTGAAAGTATCCAAATGGAAGGTACTTTGGCACGTGGCATTCATGTAGAGGTTCAGGCAAGCACATGTGAATGAGCCGTTCCCGAGATCTGTGCAAGTGCCTCCGTATAAACAAGGTTTTGTGTCACAAGGGTTGCCTTCTGAAAAGGAAACTTTTCCAAAAGGAGACTATAGTTCCCGTACCACACGCCACAGTTTGGTTTGTACTAGTGCATGCGCAGTAGTGCCCAATCTGGTCATCAGTCACTCCACAACTTCCGACTCCACAATCCACAGAATCACAAGGAGTCAAAGTCGCTGCGTTTTGGCAAGAAGCACCGGTATTTAGTGGATTGCAGAGGCAAGAATAAGCGGTGGCAGATGTCTGGATACACTTTCCGCTTCCAGTTGCATCGTTGCATGGCCCAGAAGTGCACAAATCGTTGAGTGAATACACGGAAGCAGCTCCCGCCTGCATTGAAGCGTAGGCACATGTGGCAAGGAGAGTCGCGAGAAGATCTCCAACGAGGCCAAGGACTGAATGAAGTTATCAGAAACCTAGAAGACATCCCGATAGTTACGTCCTCCTGATGATGGAGCAGTGGTGAGAGTATTCGAAGTAGAGAAAAGACATTGTCCTTTGGTGCCACTCATTGCTTCAAAACTTTTGTTGATTCTGACAACTTAAAGCATGGAATACTTGAAAAGTCATAGTTAGAAGTCGGATTGGCTTCCCGGTAGGCTAGCAGTGCATCTCTGCAGTCAGTTCCTGTTGTAATTGAAGTGGAACCAACATAATAATCAGTGAAGGAAGCAGAAGAATCATCGAAACATCCAACATAAGTGGTCTGAACACTACGGGCGGTTTGGCACGTGGCACCGTAGTAGTCGAATGGACATTGGCAGTAGGGCGTTGTTTCACTGAAGATCAAAGTGCACGTGCCGCCATTTGAACAATATCCGGAACAAGGATCCCCGGCATCTAGAACAATAACAAACTAAAACAATCAAAAACTGTTTTTTTTTAAACATTGACACTGCTCTCCGTAGTATCCGGTGGTACACGCACATGTGTACGTGGATCCTGATGAAGTGCACACTCCGTTCTGAAGACACGACTGTGGAGAACACGGATCCGACGTGACTACAAAGTATCATGTCTGTTGTGTGTGTAGTTTGAACTCACGCATGGTGCAATCAGTTCCCGTGTACCCAGCAGCACATGTACACGTAGGAACATCATCGACCATGTTGCACTGCTGATTAGAGATGGTGCACGGGCTCGGAGAACAACTGGTCGGGCCGGTGCACACTGTGTCGGAGGTCTGCGTGGATTGGTCGGAGCACGTGCATCCGGAACACGTCGTAGCAGAGGTCCGGTTGGCCGGGTAGCAGTATCCGTGGGCTCCGCAGTCGTAAGGAGTGTCAGACTGGAAGGAGGAAGGGGCTCACCGCTCTGGGTGGTCGTCTGAATTACCTGGGAAAGGGTTGAAGGCAGAAACAAAACAAGAAGAGGGAGAAACATGTAGAACATTATTCTCGTTTCGAGTTCTTTTGCCCGTTTTCTTTCTGGCGGATGTCAGTGAAATTTGAGAAACGGATCGGATTTAGAGTGAAGTGAATAATTCATGAATGAGAACAAAAGAGTTTACAAACAACATGTACATCAACTTGAGATCTTTTCTTTTTCAACATCAGTCTTCTTTTATTGATACTGTACTTCGGGAATCAGCCGAGGAGGAGCTCTGGAAAACTTCACGGTTTCGAGGAGACGGATCTTCCGAACTCACGCTGTGTCTGCGTTCTTCGAATCGTTTCCTGTGCAAAACACTGGCTGCATACAGCATCGAGGCAATCTTGTCTTTGTGATCGTCATGGTTCTGGAACGAATGGATGTTCTTTCTCAAGTCAACATGTACAAACACTCTCGTGATCGGTTGATCCGTGCCCACTTCCGTGTCCGTGTCCGTGTCCGTGCCCATGTCCATGAGAGCCCGTGTGTACTCTTGGCTCTCCAAGCTGGAAGTATCCCATATTCAGGTATCTTTGAAGGAACTCCAGATAGCATCCGGACACTGTGAATGCGAAGAGATAGTCAGCCGGGAAAAGGGTTTGAGTAAAGATCATGCAGATCAGTGTGGTGCTCGAGAATCTGTGATAGGAGTTGTCAGGAGAGCAACAACTACAGAACCAACGGGAATTTCTCATCGGTAAGCTGATATTTGATAAGAGACGTTTGGAAGAAAGTGACTCCGAAATGGACACAGGCCAGAAGAAGTCCTCCGAAGCACGCGAGTGGCAGGAACCGTTTTGTGGCATTACAGTCAGCGTCGGAGAGGGCCAGAAGACGTCGAACTGCAAAGTACTGGAGCCATTGAGTCGCCTGAAGTTCATTTCCTTCATGGATTCGATTTCTGCACTCACTTGAACCATGACCAAGTCTACATTCTGAATTATGGCATCCGAAAGGACGATGAATCCGTCAACCCGCTGGTACTCGATTTCGACCGATTGCAAGATCTGCAACGAATTCCTTTAGAGCAAAAGAGCATCGGCTGACGGACATTATCATCAAACAAGTCACACAGCCATTAAATTTCCCCTGGGTCGACACCTATCGTCAACTATCTACAAAGATCGACGAGTAAATAGAATCCAAAAAATCACACCTATAAACTCGCAGGAGGGGAATTCCTGTTGATAACAGATCAGTCTGTCCGAGAAAAACGTGATGCTTATGGTGTTTGGAACTCACGAGTTTGATGAGAAGGACGAAACAGCAGCCGAACAGGATCGAGATGTCCCCCCGAGCATGAGCCTTGTGGTGAGCATCGAGTCGTTCGTTGCCGATGGTGCACGAGAATGCGTAGAGCTGAAAACGCGAGAGAGTTTATACGGAAAGCAGAACCCATAAACTGTCGGCTGCATGGTGGACACCGATTATATAAGAGGCTTCACGAGTTTCGAAAGCACGGTCCGAGTCGCAGGAGTGACCCCCCTGTGTATGTGTGTGTGTGTGTTGTTTCTCTTGACCACCAAGAGTAGAATTTGTAAAGACCCCCCAAATCTGGTTTCCTGCGACTTCTTTGACCGCAATTTTGGCTTTTTTAGATTCCCAAAAAAGTAAAAGTGAGAAACTCACTGCTGCGAAAAAGAAAACTTGCAAAATGTTGGCTGCCAAGTTGATATAATCATTGGTCATATAATGAATCTCAACCAGGTGATCGAAATCTGAAAGTGACTCCGATCATTGCTTCTGTTCTGTTCTTTAGTACCTATAGTGTAGTAGAAGTAGAAAAGCCATTTGAGGGCTGACATGGTCATGACGAGAGGAGTGATAACGAGGAAGAAGGCGACGATAACTTTACTGACGTTCAACTGTTTCGTCTCCGTTTGAGTATGTTCAGTGTAGACACGCGACACGTCCTTCATGAACTCGCGGAGCATCCCACGAACACCTTCTTTTCTCTGAACAGGACATCAAAAGAGCTGGTCAATGGATCTTCACACACCTTCATCCTCTTTTCAATGTCTTCAGCACGTTCCTCAGCACCTCCACATGCCAGCCAGTGGGTCACAAGAAGGATTGGGAAGAACTCGGAAGCACAGGAAATAATTGAAGAAGAGAGAAGTCCCTTGTTGATGTAGTACCACATCTTTTGTGTCCCGTGAAGTTCCGAAGCCGGGTTGCACTCGTAGTGTCTTTTGATTACGGGACACCAGTAACCTTCAAGTTCTTTCCGCTGACAGAGCTCCTGAACAATAACATAACAGGAGGACAGTTGGCTCTGATCCAACCTGATGACTCAGATATCCCTTGTAAATAACTACTTTCATCCAGACTACCGCGAACGTAATGTTTATGAAAAGCCGGCCAACTTTGTCAAGATTCGAACTGATGGCTCCATAGAATCGACGATGGAGGATGTAGATCAAAGAGAGACCAGAGAACACAGCCATCAGAATATCGTAGATTGCCTCGATGTAAAGTTCAGAAGGGTACAGAGCATCAACCAGCTTGTCGCAACTTTGGAAGGCATAATCGAAGACAATGAAGTACAGGTATCCGAGCATGATTCCCAGAGTCAGAGCTATAGCTCCGATAAGGGCAGGATCAGGGATTTCATGAGGATCGTCGAGCTTCGGAAGTTTCCTTGTTCGAAACAAGAATTCGATTTGAATTATTCCGCAACAAAACATGAGAAGAGCAACGATCTGGAACATTTCGGGGGTTACGGTAGATGAGCTGATCGGGGGATACCAAGTGGTAGATACGCAGGTAGTAGATAGTGTCTTCCCGGCTAAGAAGCACGTAGAAGTTCATGAAGATGCACAAGATGAAGATGACATACAAAGTCACGGAACAGAAGTAGTGGATCTGAACACAAGAGTTATGACTTGGCCACTGAATTCTGATCCTCACGTGTTTTCCCCATTTCTGAATCTGCATTCTATTCCGGTCAGAACAAGAATCAGGAACAAAACCGCTTTCGAAATTCGGTAGGGTATATAAAAGTGTGGAGAATGATAAAGGATGGCTGCTGGCACGGTCTCCGAGTAATTATGGGCCGCACTATCGGAGCAGACATTAAAATTTTATTGGTTTTTCTCTTACTGTGTTGCATGATGGTGATGTTTCCCAGGAGAGGCGGAGGAGAGCAAGTTACATTTTTTGATCTTGACCGGTTTTACAACCGGTTTCGAATTGACGTGCACATCAGGAACTAGGTCATCATCTTGCAGCGAAACCGTGACTTTCTTTTGAAATTTCAGCTGAAAGGTGTGAAGTTATGGGGCAACATCAGCCTCACAGTGAGTCAGTACAAACACAAAGGACGATGGGGGAACACCCCGAGTTATGGGCTCTAAAAACAGACACAGAATGTATGTTGTATTCGAGTAGGCGGTACAACGACAACATCATTTCAGCCTTGAACTTCCAAATAACAGTTCCAGTGTATCTCCGATGACGTCATCAAGTCATGATTCATCTTCACGAATCTTGTTCAAAGTGTTACAATATCTTCTCCATCTGCCTCACCCCTCATCGCATCGATCGATGTTTCTCCTCCGAATGGATGTCTCCCGGAACCTGCGCTTCTCCCGTCGTCCCGCTTTCTCCGCTTCCTAATGTAGGCCAGTGTCTTCGCACAGTCTACGCGCAGAAGCCGGCGACGGCAAAATATGCTTCCAAATATTCTCCGATTTTGTGTGTTACTACAGCTCGCCGACCTCGTCAGTTCTCAGCTTTTCACTCCATGCGTAGGTAATGGTAAGTAGGTCAGGATGACGGAGATAACAGTTTGGTTCCAGGGAAGTCAGCTCTGGGAGAAGTTTGTGATGTGAACGGAGACTGCGACAACAAGGGTTCGATCTGCTTACGAGGGAAGTGCAGGTGATTGTTTGCACGGGAAAAGAAGTGATAATATCAGTTCAGATGTCATCCACATTACACGGAAACAAGGGACGAGAAGGGGCGTCTTCCGAAATGTGCACCTCGTAAGTGAAAGAATGTTGAGCTTCAACCCAACTGACCGTTTTCAGTTCCCGCCAAAGTCGGAGCCCAATGTTCAACTAAATGTCGAGAGCCGTTGTTCTGCAGAAACGGCGAGTGTCAATGTGTCCAGAGAGGAACGACGAGGATATCGAACGGGGAATGTGTGACAACTTCCCGAGTCGGCGACCGTTGCTCCAGACACTATGACTGCACGTCGCCCTTCTCCGCGTGCCTCAACTCGCAGTGTGTTTGTATTTCTGGAACTATTCAACAGGTTCGCTAGTCTTCACTCCGACCGAATACTTCTCCTTTCAGGGATCCCGTTGTGTGGCCGCTGCCAACTGTCCTCTCGGAGGTCTTCCAGGTCAGAGTTGTGTCCGTCGCGCCGAGCCTTCCCTCGCTTTCAATCTGCCACCTGATCAGGATAACTGTCCTTCTGGTCAAGTATGTGTCACTGCAGCTGATAGTCAAGTTGGTGAGTATCCTTTCTGAGCAAAACTCCTCCAACTCCAACTGCATACAGGTCACTGCTGTCCTGTCGTGTGCCCTCTTGCCAGTCACATCGATGTGAAGTACTCGTGCGATCCAGATGCCGCGCCAGCACTCAAATGCCCATCCGATTCTCATTTCTGCCATTTGTTATCTGGTTGGTTTCCTACTTTAATTTCTCAAGAAGTATCATTGTTCCAGACGGAAGTTTTTCCCAAGCTGTCTGCTGTCGTCGTCCCTGTAACGCCATGGCTCCAAATGCTCTCTACGCCAACAATCAGTGTATTCCACGTGGCCAGCTCAACTCTGCATGCACAACAAACGCTCAATGTGGCGGCGGGGAAGGAATGGAATGCGTAAAAGGCCAGTGCCAGTGTCAGCAGAACTTCCATCCGGCAGTCGATGCACTCACCCATCCACTGAAGAACCCCTCGCAGACGTGCTCTCGAGACTGCGAAAGTGAGAACTTGTCAAGGGACACGAGTTGTATGAAGGTACGGATAATGTTTCTACTGTTTTCATCAAGTGTTTATAGGCTGTTCCTCTCGGATCGCTGTGTTTCATTCAAAAACAATGTCCCCAAAACTCGGGATGTTACCGAGGAAGATGCATGTGCAGATGCGGATTTGCCGCTAAGAATGGAAAGTGTGTAGCTCTCCCACCACCTCCAACTACCACTGCTGCACCAGCTCGTGAGTTTTTATGCATGATCCCTATCCCAAATTCCCTTTATTCCAGCAGCCATCATTCCGGGAGTGCCTCTGAATCCTGGAAACGACTTGTTCAAGCTGTTTGGACAGTTTCTGGGTGGCGGAAACGGCGGCGGAGGCATCAATTTTGGATGAATTCGTGGAACTGAATCTCATTTTCTTTCTTTCCTTTTTTCCATTACGAGGTATTCATTGCGTTTTTGTATAAATGAAGTGTACTGTCTTTGAATCTGCTGCCATTTTTATGTATTTGAATCAAAAAACAAACCGAAAACCACAAATGATTAGGGAAACAAGTCAGTTCGCAGTCATTTTCTCTCATATCTCTGCCCTGTGTCCAAACTTCCTTCCTGCTACTTACAAACCAATTCGGTGATCAACTGACTCTCGAGTGGCGATTCATCGAAAGAATGTCGGACACGCAGAGAAACAAGATGTTTTGATTGGACGAAGACGGCAAGGCCGTTCGGGAAGACCTAACGGAAAATGGAGTAACCGGTTCAGTTCCGAGAAGAGACGCAGACGTTAATTTCAGTTTTTCGGTCAGAAGAGGCGTCCTTGAAAACCAAATCGCTTACGAATTCGGTATAAAAGACGAGTTGGGGACAGATACGATCAGTCGGCCAGCAATGACCGCTTCGACTACTCTCGCCGCTTCGGCGGCCGTGCTCTCCGGACTCACAGTGCTTGCCTGCATCTTCTACACCGTTCAGATCTTCAATGACGTCAACTCTCTCTATGCTAAGGTCATGACTGACATGGACAGTTTCAAGGTAACTTTGTCAAGGGAGTACATCACTAACTTCCATTTTAGATCAAGTCTAACATTGCTTGGGACGCTATCAACGAAGTTGTCTCTCCAAAGGTTGCCACCAATCCGTTCCAATTTGCTCGTGAGAAGAGAGGATACGCTCAGTACGGAGGAGGTGCCGGAGGAGGTTATGGAGGAGGTGTTGGTGGAGGACACGGAGGATACGGAGGAGGAGTTGGAGGTGGACATGGAGGATACGGAGGAGGTGTCGGAGGAGGAGCTGGTGGAGGATACGGAGGAGGTGCTGGAGCCGGAGGATGCCAGTGCTCCCCAAGCTCAAACACTTGCCCACCAGGACCACGTGGACCACCAGGACAAGCTGGTCTCGATGGACTTCCAGGAGCCCCAGGACAGCCAGGACAGAACGGAGGAGCTGGAGGATCCGCACCATCTGAGGGAGGACCAGGAGGATGCAAGGTGTGTCCAGCCGGACCACCGGGACCACCAGGACCAGCTGGACAACTCGGAAGACCAGGAAACGACGGACAGCCAGGAGCCCCAGCTTTCGGAGGTGGCGTCGGCGCTCCAGGAGCTCCAGGAGCCCCAGGAGATGCTGGAACCCCAGGACAGAGAGGAATGCCAGGAGCCCCAGGACAGCCAGGAAAGAACGCTCAAGGAGGATCTGGACAGCCAGGACCACCAGGACCACCGGGACCAGCTGGACCACCAGGAAAGAACGGAGCTCCAGGAGGTGGATACGGAGCCGGACCACCAGGACCACCAGGACCATCCGGACGCCCAGGAGCCCCAGGACTTCCAGGACCAGACGGACAGCCAGGAGCCCCAGGAAACGACGGAGCCCCAGGAACCGACGCTGCCTATTGCCCATGCCCATCCCGTGGAGGAGCCAGACAACCATCTGCTGCAGTCGGAGGATACGGAGCTGCCGCCGCCGGCAATCACGTCTCCGGCTACTCTCATCGCAAGGTCGCTCGCTCTCGCGTCGTCCTCGCCAAGAAGCGTGTTGCTGTCAACCGTCAAGTTATCGCCAACCGTCACGCCTAATTCAAGTTGCAATAAACTGTTCAGAACATTCCAATTCTTCTCCCAAATATTCTTTTATTTCCAAAATAGCATAGAGAACCATCACAGTTGATCAGTTATTCAGTATACTTGGTCGCCGGCCAGTTCGTGTCGATGTAGTCCTTCAACTCGGGCAAATTGCGCATTCTCACGTAGAACGAGCGGATCTCCGGCAACTCGTCGAAGATCCCGTCGTCGCCCTAAATTGAGTTTGCTCTCTTGCGTTTCCCTCTGGGAATTCTTCAATTCTCACCTCGTCAAGGGCCTGGAGAATCCCAAGGATGTAGACGTCACACCAGTGGATTGACTTTCCCACGAAATACTCTCCCTTGCTCTTTTTCAGCAACTCCTGCATTATCTCGAGTTTCGGACCGATCGCCTTCTTGTAGTTTGCCATCGCGGCTTCCTGAAAACAAAGAGTTAATTTTACCATTAAGCGAATTCTCTTCACCTTGACACTCTCATCAGCGTATTTGGCCATCGCGGCCATGTTGAACAGGTCCGCGAACCCATCGGCCATCATGTCCACCTTCGCAGAGTCCGTCTTTGTGGCGCCACCGAACCATCTGTCCGGTTGGATCGACTTGGCCAAGTAGCGGCAGATCGAGACCGTCTGGCACAAAGTCGTTTTGCCTCCGTCGATCTCCAGAAACGGAAGTTGCTTCATCGGGGCTTCTGGATAAATTATTCACGTTGACATGTTTCGTTCTGCCACTCACTATCTTTCAACGCCCCAGTGAAATCGGACTTTTCCATGCGATAGTCCTCAAAGTCCACTCCCAGAAACCTAAAGATCAGAGCAATAACAAAGTAACTCATCAGCTGACCCACTGAAAAACGAGTCTAATTGGCTCGGCACGTCCACGCATGTTCACGTAGTAGAGTTTGTAACGATGTTTTTGGTCGGGCGACATGGCCAAGATGAAGAGAAGAAGCGGGGAATACGAACTGGAAACTGGCAATTGGAAGCGAGAAGGGGCGACAAGCCAATAATCAAAAACACGTTTTTGGCGGAGCAAAAATAGATGAGAATGGGAGGGAGAAGGAGAAGTGAAAGGGGAGGGGAGGAGATTTATCGAGATACAAATGGCAGATGGAAAGAGATGCATGTATTGCGGTTTGGGGCAAAGCCAGGGACCACGCACCAAACACCAGGTGTCGTTCTGAAGGGAACTAACTACTGAATGGGCTCGTTACGGCGTCTCGATCATTCCGTTTCTACTTCTCTACGCCACTTTCGTAGAATTAGCTGAGAATGAACAAAAGCAGGAAGCGAAAGTGAAACACGTAGGCCCGTCTCGTTTCGCGAAAAGTCGATGAGAGCTGGCCGTCCGGCACGACAAACCTAGCGCTATAGCATGTGCCCGACACAAAAAAGGAGCTTTCTTGGTCGTCGTGGCAATGAGGGCGGTGCCGAAAATGCACGTCGCAACGAGCTCCAAGAAGGCTCCGCGAGCCGAGCACGATGACAATTGACGAGTCTAGAAGGCAGACGTGGACTTTGGTCGCGCACATTTATTATTCATCAAGTAATAATGAAACGGAAGGAAAGGAAATGTAATGAAATACGGATTAGTGGTTTGAAATGAGAGAAGAAGAGGGCGTTAGTGGGTTAGAAAACGGTTCCGGAGCTGGTTCCTGCAGTGCGAGGCGCCAATTTGGCATCGGGTCCGACGATGCTGTGGATTGGGCGCTGAACGGTTGTACGGTTGGTGCCAATGCGGGTCTTGTCACGAATGAAACGTGGCACGATGAGGTCGATGACTCCGCGGCGGACAGTCTTGTTCATGGTGATGTACACAACGCAAACCGAACCTGAAATATCTTATCAACTTTTGGTTTCTGTGATTTACGCTCCGCGCGTGATCAGAGCATTTCGTTTTGTCAGCATGATTAGCAAAATCCAGCTCCAAACCACAGATGCTGACAAAATGGAGCTCTGCGCGTGCTCCTTCTCTATGTCCCCAAGCAACACTTTTGTTTTTGTGCTCACCGTGAGCACACTGCCAAGCAAGTTGGCCGACGAGGACAACGGACGGGGGCGAGTAGAAGAATTGCATGTAGACGTAGATGTAGGCGGCGATTGCGTTGAACGAGCAGATCAGAACGGATTGGAAGAAGATCTGTAAAGGGTTGACTCTCGGCATGCTCAGTTCCCGATTCGAATACCTGCGTTTGAGTCTTTGAAAGTGATTCGGAACGGAAATGGCGGCTTTTAGCAAAGAGCAAAACACAGAGATAGGCGTAGATAGCAGTGGTGGCCCCTGAGACGACACAGTTGTTGATGGTGTGGGCGATGTTCACGTAGTCGGAAGCCTGAAAACAATAGCTTCGGAATCTATTCATGTGATGTTTGGAACCTCATGTCCTGGAAGCATTGGATTGAAAAACCAGCTCATGTAGTTAGAGTTGAAAATAATGGGTTTTGTGAAGAAAATGGAGTAGACGGTGTAGATTATCGGAATGGAAACAGTGATGTACATCCAACGGCCGATGAAGATCGCACGGATCTTCATGTGCTGGTTGACATCGCAGCAGCGATTGATACCAAGCAGAATACAAGAAGCACAGGAACCCATCCAACAACCTGTTAGAAGAATCAGAACAAGTCGGGTGAGCAACACAAACCACATCCAAGTGAGCCCATGAAGAAAATGAAAACAGGATAGGAACAGAACGTAGCTCCTCGAATTCCAAGGAACCCAGTAGCCACAGAGTTAGTGAGAATGCAACAAATGTCCAGTACTCCGAGACAAACCATGATCTTGTAACAGGAAGATTTCATCAAATCACTCCTTCCGATCACAATCAGACAGGGGATGTAGATCAACTGAGAATGGATGGGGCTGATGAAGAACTAGGTTGAAAACTCACCAAGAGAAGTATTCCAACTGCCAGAAAGTAGGAACCGATGTACGGACGTGGAGATCCCAATTCGTAGCCGTCGACTCCAGTACAGTTGAAGAAATAAGGATGTAGACGCATTCCGTTTCTGAACACATAGTTCAGACTCTGATCGAGATCGCTCGTCAAAAGATCCATGTCTTCCGGACTCATCGTAGCCTCTTCCACCCTCTCTTTTAAAGGGATCCGGTAATCCGGAGTGTAGTGCACAACCGTAATCTCGTTTCTTTGCTCCACTTGTTTTTCCTAGTAATCTTAGTCGGGCAGGTCTGAATTTTCCATTCAAATAGTAATCTCGTAGTAAGTGGCGGATTAGAAAAAGCCACTAGTGCAGTTGAATCATGAATAGATCTTCTCGAAAAACAGGATCACGAGCACATTCCGTGATTGGATTTTGATCTCGATAGTAGCACAGAGAATGATCCCCGAGTCACGATGCTCAGGGATTGTTTTGAATATATGAACTAGAAGGGGAACTTCGTTTCTTGAACTCAATTCTCTCACTTCTTTGAATGTGCATAACTACGTAGGGATTTCATTTGAAAGACTGATTTAGTTTGCGCCTCGGAGAGGAAAGTTTGCTTCTTGGAACTCTGATATTTCAATGATTTCACGAATTTATAAAAAGGATAATGTTCAAAAAACAGTTCCGCTATTCGTTGTCGTCTTCAGAACATCGCTTCCCACAAGACTCATTATCGGACGGGTCGCTGTCAACGTGGAAGCGACCTTTCCTTTGAATCGGAGCCTGAGCCAGTTTGGAACGAGCAGGTCGACAACTTTCCGACGAACTGACTTGTTCCAAGTGATGTAAACGACGCATACAGATGCTGGAATTGGAAACATTGTTCATTTGGGTTCAGTGTGTTCATTTACCATGTGCACACTGCCACGCAATCTGACCCACGAGGATCAATACCGGTGGTGAGTAGAAGAACTGCATGTACACGTAGATGTAAGCAGCTACTGCGTTACAAGAGCAGATAAGGACTGATTGGGTGAATATCTGAAGTCGTATCTTCATGTCAAGAAACCGGCTCACGGTCTCACTTGTTTCTGTGTTTTAGACAAAGCTTCCGACTGTGCGTGCTTGTTTTTGTAATGGATCAACAGACTCAAGTAGCCGTAGAGACTCGTGGTGCACAGAGAAACGCAACAGTTGTTGACTGTGTGAGGGAAGTTAACGTAGTAGTCACTCTACAAAACTTTGGAATTTTTCAAATATATTATGAATGTTTCTCACGTCAAGTCCCAGAAATGGGTTGAAAAACCAGCTCATGTAATTGGAGTTGAAGATGATTGGTTTTGTGAAAAATACAGAATAAACAGTGTAGCAGATTGGGATCATCATTGTGAAATAGACATTCCGGCCAATAAACATTCTGCGAAACGGAAGGTTGTGGTTGATATCACTGCATCGATTGATAGCCAAGAGGATGCATGTGGAGCACGAACCCATCCAACAGCCACATCCAATGGCTCCAGCAAGGTATATGAATCTGGGATAGGAACAGAAGGTTGCTCCGATGAATCCGAGGAATCCAGTGATAAGAGAGTTGACAGTCAGACAACACGTGTCCATGAGACCGAGATAAAGCATGATCTTGTAACAAGAAGACTTCATGAGGTCACTTCGAGAAATGACAAACAGACAGGGCAAGTAGACACTCTGGAAACATAAATGAAAGCAATAAGTGTTGAATCAAACAAAACAAACCAGGATGAGTATTCCGACGGTCATGAAGTAAATCCCGAGAATCGGTCTCTTCTGTCCGATGGCAAACGGATCTTCGACAGTGGAACAGTTATAATAGAACGGATGGGGTCGGAACCCATTCCTCACATAGTAATTCAGTGTCGCATTGAGGTCGTTTGACATAAATTCCTCAATCTTTGCCATCTTTCTAAGAGATTCTGTCGAAATACCGGGATGAATCCACTTTTATATCTTGTTTTTGAGTGTGCGAACAGGCGTAATCCAACCGATTCTCTTCAGGATTATGCTCGTCGAGTTGTTCACGAGCAGTACGTCAAAGTAATTTCGAAAATAGGAAGTGTACTGGTGAGCGATGCGTAATAAGCAAAGATTAGAGGAAGAGATTGACGTTTTGGATCTTCGGCTCACGACTCGGGATCAGGATGATGTGAGCTGAAAATGAGTCAAAGTGTACTGCAAGGAACAAAAATTGGGTGACAGAAGACTTTATTCAAGAAGAATTAGTCGGTTGGAAGCGGAGTTCCGCGGAGTTCCATGGACGGGAAAGTGGCAGCGACGATGCCTCTGAAAGAGGGAAAACCATTCGGATTGTTAGTTTCAGGAACATACTCGATGTCGATGGGTTTGCCGACGACTGCTCCGATGAGCATGGAAAACAGAACGAAGACGACGGTGAGTTGACGAAGCATCGGAAGAGAAGAGGCGATTGCGGAAGCGGTGGTTTGAAGGAAATCGCACGGTCTTTTATACTTCGAGAATGACAGAAAAACAGTGATGAAATGATGGTCGTTGAACATAATGGAATGGTCTTTTCGGAAGAAACGGTGACTCAGAGCTCCATGATTTTTGAACACTGAAAGAAAGGCTATAGGAGAAGATAGTCCCTTTCAGACTATTTTCTCAGTGGAGCGCGTTTTCTTTTCGGCGAATTCGTGTGTTGTGATTCGACTCCAGACAGAGCTCATTCCGGGAGCACATTGCTAATACATTATCTCAATCCGCAAATAACATGTCACCAGCAGCACACTCTCTCTACAATTTCAGAAATTCGCCGGCGAGAGTCTACATCCGAATCGGCTCCACTTCTCTCCGTGTTCATAATATAATGCGATGCAACAAAAACGCCTGCGACGGCTGAATATCGAATTCAGCAAATTCAGCCAAGTGTGAACTCATCTTCTCTTTCCGCGCGTATCTCGTTTTCCAGCCAGATCTCATCCACGTGGCACCCACTTTCGGCACGGCCACGAACACAACAATGCGGCCGATAGCAAAGTGAAAAAACACAATTTGAAGCTGTCTCTTCTTCTCTTTTCTTCCCCGTCCCGACCAGCCACGAGGAGCCTTTCATAATCGAGAATCTCGTTTTTTCGCCACCCCCGTCCATTGTACCTTCTTTCTGTTTCTTCGTGTCTGTTTTCGATCCGACACATATCGGTGCTTCCTCAAACAGGAAACAATTTGGACGGCGCCGCCTCCCGCACCAAATTGCATTGTTTCGCGCCTCTTCCAACTCCAAATTCATCCGCCAAGGAACTTTGTTTATCTGTGGGCGAGTGTGTGGCACATAGTCCAAACTTTCCGTCGAGTGCACGCCTTCTTTCCCTTCCAGACTGGTCCCTATTCATCACACTCGTGTCTCACGAATTCAGTGCTCATCGCCGATTCGGTTTCTCTCTCCCCGATTGTTATTCATCAGCAATTTGCCTAGTGAAAAGAGTGTCGGATCTTAATATTCATAAGGACCAGAGATTGACCAGCATCTTCTGGTCCCGCTATGCTCAGACAAGATGTGAATTCCCAGTGTCACACTAACTCGAGATCCTTGTTGAATTTTGGACTCTTTCAAAGAAACTGATAGTGATAAAGCAAATCAGAAGCATCAGTTATTTCCATCCAAAAACCTTGAAAAAGGTCATCCATCCTTGGTTGTTTTGCGAAGAAAAGACGGATTGTGAAAATGTAGTTCGACACTAAAACACACATAAATCTAGGTTCCTGGAAAAATAGAACATCGCGTGAGCCGTTAGCCGGGCACCCTTCGTTTTTAGTGCCTATGACAAAGAAGTGTCATTTCGACAACTGCTCTATATGCTCTCTACCTGCTCTCAAAGACCCCTAAGCACCCACCCTCACTCAGATATTTTAAACTTTTGCAGATGACAATAGTCCCTCTAATGAAGCCCTCTCCCCATTCTGAGAACTATGATCCACTTCCGAAACCGAGAAGTCACATGGCGTCTGCACCAACTGCTCCCCCCGATCCCTCCTTCTTCCCAACCGTTGACCTCTTCATTCTGCCCTCCTAATTCCGCCATTTCCAAATCCGTCGTGCGAGTCTTTCCGGCCATTTCCTGCTCTTCTTCATTGTCATTTCCGTCGAACATCGCTGCGCTCTGTTACTTTTCACTTGATTATCTGATTATTCATCTCTTCCTTCCGGATCATCGAGCTCCCGTTTCTTATCATTTCTTATCATTTATCCGCTCAAAAGCTGATTATTTTCGTTTCCCGCCACCCAAAAATCAGAAATGATAAAGTTTAGTGTCCATTGTGACTCCCTCCCGTCGCAACATTCGACAGCGGTTCAATCAATTCGATTTCCATGTTGTGTTTTGTTTCTCAGTACTCCTTTCCATCGTCGTATTTGATTATATCCGCAACTTTAAATGTCCTACTCCGTGTCTCGAAAGCGTGTCGTTTCCCACTTCTGAAAATCAATCGATGCTCGTTGCAACAACCTCCCGGCGTGTCGAGTGGTGTGTGAACATGCGAAATCCAAAACCTCAAACATACCTTCATCTTGTCATCATATCAGTCAATCATTCACACACGTTTTTCATTGCCCACCGGGCAGACCTCGATGAGTAGAGAGAGCCCCCGCAGACGCAGACGCTTACAATGTGAAGAGTGCTCCCGAATTATTACGTTAGCACTTGCCCGGACACCGAACTCATTCATCATTTTGTAGGATGTTGTCCTCGACTGGAAGGAGCTTCACTCCTCTCGATGGGTCCAATGGCACGAGCTCTCGAAGGAACCCTTTTGTTCAGGTGACACCCACCGGTAAGTTCTTTCTGAATAGGCATTCCTTAGGATCACTGTAGATGGTTCCATCTTCCAGACTCGTGTACCAACTCTCCGGACCGTCCATCACTCAACACACCGCCCATCTCGTCCCGTGTTCGAGGCGAGAAGCTCGTCAACTACATGGAGCGCTCGCCGCCTTCATCTTCGGTGGCAATCGTACCGGGGTAAGCAGATTAGACCGAGTGCTCTTTCCTTGTCGTTTCACCGCTCATTGCTGCCTTCTTCTCGCTTTCTTTCCGTGACTCGTCATCATCGAAATTAAAAGAGTCGCCGAAGGGCATCACTACTCTTCATTTTTTGTGTCCCGTCTCCATTCATGCATCTCTATCTGTCAAGCTGCGCTGGCTACTCACCCAAAAACCTTTCCCAGCGATTACCTCCAGAACAACTAAAAAGAACGTGTGAAACTATTCCTTCATCTTTTTGTCTTTTCCCTTTTGAGTCATGCCAAGATTATCCCCATTATCTCCATCAGATCTTCGATATTCTCCAGTTTTCGTCGCCTACTGATGACGTTTTCCTCGCTTCCGACCGTCAGCTAAACGTGACGCATTTCGAACTCCGGATAGTTTGTATTTATCAGATTATCAGTCTTTGACCTAGACAACCAAGCAGTTTCTAGAAATCAGAGAGCAGTCTCCAAGAGTGGAAGCACACCTGCGTTCCAATCCGAAGCGTGTGGTGCCAAGTCAGAAAGCGTGCCTCCTTCGAACTCTAGTCTCTGTGCAAAGCAAACATTTCAATCGAATAATCTCTGAAGTCGTCTCTGTTTCAAAACGCCGTGACTCTTATTCGCTGCGTAGCAACCCATCACCTCGACATCTCCTTGGCTTTGGAACACTTCTCTCGTGATCTCTATGATGTATTCTTTGCCGTTCTCCAAAATTGTTTCATTAGTGTTTCTTTTTCATCCAAATCCTGGCTACAAAGCCATAATCCTTTTGAGTGCACATCCTTTCTGCAACTCCATTTTTTATGACGTGGTGTTCCGTTGCAAGTTACTATCATCATAGGTCCGATGTCAACACGGAAATATTTTTCGAATCTTCGAATCCAGTCTGTGAATGTGTCTTCTAATCCTGCGGGCTCCTAGGTAACGCGTGTCTCATTGCGACCACAAACTATTGTATCGGCCCATTATTCGGCCACTTCCCCTCCACCACTCCTTCCTTCCCTTCGCTTCTCATTTCCTATCGCCTGTCAACCGCATCGACTACATCTTTCTTCTTTCGCCGTGCTAATTTAATAATTCGCAAGTTTTTTGTGCCCCGGGCTGCCACGCCAACGACTCGAATAATCCCTGGCGGCGCGCGGATTAGCAAAGTCCATCGCCTATCAGCCGACCGGATATCACCCCACTCGGCCCCATTCTTTTCCACATATTTCCATCTGCGTCGTCGTCGCTTCCGGTAGAGATATGCGCAATTGCTACAAGTTTCGAGCATAATCTAAATATTGCACCCGTCTCTTCTATTTTTGCTCCATCAAGTCACATGCCCTTTCCTCGAATCCCCTGATTCGGGGCGAGTTGTGTGTTCTCTCTAATTGTCCCAACCCCTATCAGCCATGGCTCCTCTTCCAATTTTTTGTGCTCCCCGCCAACTGTCGTCTCGCGAATCTTATCCCGCCGGTGGATCAGATAGTTGGTGAATCGAAGAGAAACATACACGGAAAACATGTCTGCGTCTCGTAGGTTGTAACACTCTCTCGCCCAGCTAATTTATTGCCAATGAATTATGAGAGGGGTGAGTTGAGAAGCTGCTAGGTAGAAACAGAAACAATCATGAGCGGAAGAGCTAATTGGATATGAATCCGGAACCGAAACGAGAGCTTTTTGAACCGATTGGACCGGGAAGATGGGGAACAGAGAACAATGGATTTCAAAATTTGAATATCAGAGAACAAATTTTACTATGCAAATGAGTCGGAATTAATAACTAGGAACAATTCGTGAGGACGGGAAAGCTCAAAGTTTGGATCTTTGCTCAATTGTCCCTCTATAAGGTCTGCATGATACCTGTCTACTCGAGAAAGATGTTTTGATTGAATCAAATTTCTCTTCCTTTTAAGTCTTTTCTTTTTCTTTTTTCCACTTCCTAAAACTGACATTTCGAGGGAAGCTCTACATCTGAAGCTTGTCTTGCAATCCCTCCACGTCACTCAATTCGTGTTCAAATCCAATTTCTCGTACTTTTTCCCCCGTTGTTATCTGATACTTGACCCCGGTGTTCTCCCATTCCCCAGGAATTCCATGTTCCTTTTCCCTCCATCTGCAAGTCGTTTTTCTTCGGTAACGACTCGAAAACAACTCATATTTAGTGTCAGGTAGGTATATGTGTATGTGGGCCCATGAAGTTCCCATTCGCCTCTCTCTCCCCTTCCGATTGCCCTCCCGATCACTTCTCCCGTATCTCTCGCTCCGTTCGTCACAATCCGTTGCTCCACCGATTCATCTTAATTCTATCCGTCGTGGAATCTCTCCGATCTACGCACTCTCTATGCTGCTTCCAGCAAAACGGTTAGTCGAGTGATCGAGCTGGGCGGGGCGACGCCGTACAGGCGCGGCACAGCCCCCGGACCCTCCTCATCGACCCAGCAACAGAGACTCGTGTCGGCCAAGTCGAGTGCATCGCTCGTCTCCCGAGCCTCTTCCAACTCGTCGTCCACCGTCAACCGCGCCATGATACAGTGAGTTCCACATGCTTTTACCCAGATTAGAGCCTTTTATTGCACTCTTGGGTTCACTAAAAGAGTGCCTCGTTCCTCACTTTTCTTTTCCTGTCACACTGCTTTTCCGACAACGTACAATTACACCTTCCCGTTCTTGAACCCACAATTATCATGTCCACTGTGTAAAAATGACGTACCCTCAAACTGGAACAAGTGTCATTCGGTCGGGCTCTAAGTAAACTTTTCAGTGATGAACTCTTTGTTTTCCAGAACTTCTTGTACTTTACTTTGTTCATCTATCCCATCATGTATTCATTTGAGTTTACCAATTAGGTTGTTGTCACTTTCCCTAACGGTCAAAGTTTTCAAAAACTGGAGAGATAAAGAGATAACTGACGAAGAAAGAGAACATTGTGAGTCCAGACAGGGAGGTCCCCGATATCACATTCCGCTGATCCTATCCTGGCCTAGCTGCCAAACGTTTATGGAACTTTGTTCGAAAGGTACTCATTTGATTTTTGGAAACTTTTCTAATAAGATATCGTACAATCACGTCCACGTGGTCCGGGAATTCATTGTAGTGTCCGGTGCGTGTCATCTCTTGTTGGCTTGTCACCTTCTCATGTTTCTCGGCATGTACCTTCTTCTTCCTGCTCGTCCACCTTCTTGTCCTCTTCCTTCCGTCCCTCATTGGCCATATTTCGTGTAGCTTCTTCTTCTTTTTCGTCCGCTGACAGCCTCGTACTCGATCTAGAAATAAACAAGATACTCCATCAAAATCAAAATTATATATTTGTTCGATTGAACGTCGCATTTTTGTGTGTCTCGATTAAATGAGAACGGCTGGTCCGTTTCAAAAAGAAATTGAGGTCAAAACATGATGAATTATAGATGCGGGAAATTTAGTGAAAGAAAAGGCAACCGGTGCTGCTGACGTGGCTCTTCTCATCACGCATTCGGAACCTTCATTATACAAATGAGAGCACGAGCCGGTTCTCGAATGAGCAAATGAACTTTCCGAGCACGCGCCAGGGCACCACTCTTTTTGTTTATTCCCCCGTTTTGAGCTGAATTCCTTTCCCGGAAGATAAACATTCGGTCTCTCATTCATTTTTTCGAATCAATTCCAACTGTCACTTTATGGACGTTTATTATTATTTACTGGGAACGCGAAAGATTAAGTCGTTTAGGGAACGGGATCAACTATTATTAAGAATTGTTAGGAGGAATTGTCTGGTGATCCGTAACTCGAAGAACTGATCGTTTTACAAGAAAAAGTGGACGGTTTACAAAGGAAACAGTTGGCAGACTGAAAATAACTAATTGTGAGAAGTAATCAAGTCTGAAAGTGTTTATGATCTTTTGAAATGTTCTCAAGTCACTAATCTAACATGTTTTGACAGTCACAGTTTAACTTCTACCTTGAATCGAAAATAATTCTGAGAAAATCCAAACTTTTTCCTCGCTGGAACAAGGAAGTAGAGTGAATCTCCTTTTTAAAACTTCTCGGATCATTAACTTTTCCCAGCAGCTTTCTCCAGAAGCAATTCAAACATTTTGATCTATGTTGTTTTGGCGGGTCCCCCCGACTTCTAATCAGTTGGATCTCACGTTCGTCGGGTCCTCCGATCTAAGCGTCAATCCGTTTGGCCCCTCGGCTGTCCGGCTCGCCAACTTCCTTCCTCTATTTTTAACCTCTTCCTGACAACAGAGAAGAGAGTTTCGTTGGCCGAGGTCGAAAATCTGCGGCGTCCAAAGCACACGGAGCTCCGCCGCGGCGTCCGTGTCTCGGCTACGTGAGGTGTACTTTATTGTAAGGAATGATAGAAACAAGGAAGCGATGGGCGCCCGAGCAGCCGCTTTTTGAAGATCACACGACGATGCGGAGACCGAAAGATAAGGTTTATGGGATTCGGAGTATCAATGGAGAAGCGAGAAGAGTGACCAGAAATCACTTTTGTTGCTTTGGAGAACTGAATGGGACACTGTAGAACATTCCGAATAGGGAGACAGTAGGCCCTGAAGAGAAACATCATGCAGAACTTCGACCATCTCTTATCTTCAAGTAATCCGATCTTCCACTGATTTTTCGTGTTCCGAAGTGCATCTAGGTCCATTTCTCCGCGTGTCCAATATGTTCTAACCACTTCTTTCTAACCCCATTTTCTTCGATTCTATTTCTAGCGACTACACATGTAATTGGCACTTTTACGAGCGCAATGCCCATTTCCGACCCTATTACAGTAACCGTGCTCATTCGAATTTCTCGCCGATTACTCCCCGTAATCGTGCGTTTTTGTGAGGGCCGCCCCGAGAGCAGTCGGCCGAATGAGTCGTAACTTTTATATCCTTCTTCCTATCCGTCCCATGCTTCCTTGAGCCCGGGCTCTCTTCACTCCAGCTCCGCCGTCTCGACTCCGCCCCCTTTACTCTTACTGTCAACGCTGAGCACCGCCGCCGCCGCCACCACCCATCCACTCGGCTTCATTCTCTTGTAGCGTCCGTCCCAGACTGCTCACTCCACTAACCAGTGTCTCTTGTTGTCTCTTGTCTTTGTGTTCGTCCCCTTCTTGATCGGTTCTCTGGACTAAGGTAAAGCAGTGAATCCCTAGATTACTGTATGGCACTTCTGATTGCACCAACTGTGGCAGCGTAAGTTCTTCAGGGCAATCACACGTGTTGTCAGCATGAACCCTCGGCACTTTCAGGCAAATCGCCTCCGGGAGCACTTCGATGGCTGCCGTCTCTGGATGCGATCGCGAGAACTCCGTCGACAATCAGCCGGATCGTGCTAGCATCGATGACCGGTCTAGCAACAAGTGAGTAGTGCAGATTCCTCTTTGTCCCGTGCTCCTTGAACATCACCCAAGTCAAGCACAACTCCTCTATTTTCACTAGACAACAGACTCGTTTTTTCCAGTTGTTTTACTAATTGCTTCGTTTTCATTGTCATGAAAGTGAATAATGAATGGGCTTAGGTACGACGAAGACGTCGAAAGCAGAATGATCCCGCTGGAGCGTCCCAGCCACAAAGGAAGCATCCGCGACAACACACCAGACTCGATCCTTAGGTTGAACATCGGAGGCAGCAGCTACAGGATCCGAACCCGTTCAATCATCAAGTTCGGTCCCAAAACGCTGCTCGGTCGTTTCTGTCGCATGAACCATGAACACCGTCGTCAGTGGGCAGATTGGTACTTCGAAGACCAGGACGAATACTTCTTCGAAAGAGTTCCGAGGTGAGAATCTCGTAGTTTGATGTCGCCTTCTGAGCCCGCCCGTCAGCTGTCGGCCAGAACCGACAGGCTATTAATTAGTGGATCGAGAAGCAAGCGACCCTGAAAACACAACTGGAAGCCTGTCGATTGCAGATACTTCGACCCGATCTACGACTTCTACGCCACTGGGAAACTCCATGTCCCGAAAGATCTTTGCTTCGATAAATTCATGGCGGAACTCCGTTTCTGGGCCGTCTCGAAGTCACGCATGGACGAATGCTGCTCGCCTTTCGCGCAGTACTGCGTCACGATGGGCGGAGATCCAAAGTATACGGTTAGTCGGGAACTCATAGACAGTTTCCTTGGGATGATGATACAGAGAATATTCATGAAACTTTTAGGATGAGGCAGCTGAACTTCAGAAGGTAAATGAACGGGTAAAAGACTCCTTGACATTTTGATTCCTTAATTGACTACCAGCAAGCAATCGCTAACTTTTTTACTCGCTTACATCTCACAAGCAACCCAGAATACATAACCAACCAACCCCGAAACACTCAGATACTGTAATAAGTACTGTACCAATACTGCTATTTCAGGAGAAGGATCACTTCATTGGGGTCCGCTGTGCCAACATCCGTCGTAGATTATGGCTAATTCTGGAAGGACACTCACAGAGTAAATGGTGGAAGGTACAGACGTTCAGAGTGTGTTCAATGCTTCATTTTATCAATTTGAGGCATTCGAAGTCATATCCACAGCCTTCGTAGTCCTCTCCATCTCCGCTCTGATTCTCGGATCCATTCCCGAGTTCCAAGTTCCCCAGAAAAGCGAAGACGGCCAGCTCGTCTACGCGACAGCAACCTACCCGACTTACCCGAACGGAGGCGGAATGACTGTCGAGAGCCGCACTGTGGTCCGCGAAGGATCCGACAACTCGGTATGTCAGGGACCCAATCAGAACTGTGAATTGGTGGTCGCGTCTCTGAAACTTGATACGATTAGGCTCTTGCATTCAGACATAATAATTTCAGACTGATAAATTGATTCAAGATCCGACAGCGAGAAATAACGGAAAGGTAGTCCAGATCTGTGTCGGATTCTTAGAAACTATGTCATTTAATCACTAACATTTTCATACTTCTTCAATGTGCCAAATGGCAATGGGAAACGAGACAAACATGACTGAGGTGTTGAGTTTTCAGGTGGAAATGACAGAACATCCAGTGTTCACTTGGGTCGAGAACGTCTGTGTCATCTACTTCTCCATCGAATACGCACTCCGCTTCATCGTGGCTCCTAGAAAAGTTAATCTGTCATCCAGTTTTCCCTTCATCTGTTCCTTTCCAGTTGGCTTTTGCCCGCCAGATCCTGAACGTTATCGATCTCCTTTCCATTGCTCCGTTTTACTTCGAACTGCTCCTCTGGATCTGCGGAATCAGCGGAGAAAACGTTCGCAAAGTCCGCTGGGCGTTCCTGACAGTCCGTCTTCTCCGTGTTCTTCGTGTCATCAGAATTGCCAAACTCGGAAGATTCTCTCCTGGTAATTTCAGAAATTTAGCATCACATACTCAAGCTTTCTTCCAGGACTTGCAAACTTCGCTCTGACCATCAGGAAGTCCAAGAAACAGATGCAGATGGTGGGTATTGTGATGATGACAGTTGTCATCTTCTTCTCAACACTCATCTACTTCCTCGAAAAAGACGAACCAGGAACCAAGTTCAGCAGCATCCCAGCCACTTTCTGGTGGTACGTGTCCCCCGAACCCTTTCTTTCCATTCTCATCTTTCCTCCAGGTGTGTTGTCACAATGGCCACTGTCGGATACGGAGATCTGGTACCTGTCACAGTCGCCGGAAAGCTCGTGGGCAGCGGAGCCATTGTCTGCGGAGTCATGGTCCTTGCCCTCCCAATCACTATCATGGTAAGCCGATCCGAATCTTTCAGGCAAACCATTTCTTTTCAGGTCAACAACTTCATGCAAGTCGTGAAACTTCGCGAGGAGCAAATCGTCAAAAAGTATGCACAACAACACGGAGATCAAGTCTAACCAGATCCTTTTTCCTTTTCTACTTCTTCCCGTAATATCCCTGTATTCTGCTCTCAGATAGTACCGAATTCGCTTGACTATCCTGCCGCCCGGTTTGATATTATGTACCCCGACCCCAAGTTCCCCGTCCGCTTAGAATCCCGAATTCTCAATTCTAGACCTTATTATTCCTCCAATTTCTTCTTCCGCTATTATGAATACAACCCTCAATTCGAAAAAAACCAATCACGATTTGCATCTTATATTTCTCACTGTTAACGATAACAATACTTAATAAAAATATCCAATATCAGCAGGACAAAAACTCGACAATTGTGAAAACTGAAATCAATTTTGAATCTAACCCCCACCAAATCAAGATTTAATATTTAATTTTGGCTGATAAAATCGACGACATAATAAAGGCTATTTGTCAATCGGAATGCATTCTTTGACTGCTGGCGAGATTACAAAAAACGGCGAAAAGAGAGATCGGCCGACTTCTCCCAAGGCTAGCCACCGCGTTCCTGTTGTTCTTCAGGTCTCATCAAAGTACCCACTTTTTGATGTCTCCAACCCGATCATCACTCTTCTTCCGTGTTGGCATGTTTCCGTGCCACAAGACGGATGACGAGAAGTGTCCGTGTCTCGGCGGACTCATCAAGAGTTCTCTAATCTCATTGCTCTCACAATTGCTGAACTAATCGGATACCACCCGACTAAATGAAGTACACCGGACGTCGTCTCCCTCCATTGTTCCTCACACTCTCCCAAATTGGATGAGCCATCCAAAAATAGCATTATAATCTCTGCCAGGGCTCACTTGCCAAAGGGCAAGCATTCACTCCCTTTGAATACAACTCAAATTGGCTTGCGGCTGAACGGAAAGACGGAGAAGCTGTCGGTGACTGACCTATAAAAGGAGTCAGTCTCGACGACGCAATTAGAGTACAGTACGCGAGAACTGTCTTCCCTCCTCTTCATCTCCATTTCATTCCGCTCGCTTATTATTCCCGCACTTCCCATTGTGTTCTTCGCCTCCTCACGCTTCTCAGTTCTCGTTTCTGCCGGTAGTAACAGCATTGTTTCCCGCCGCCGTCGCCGGTTTTTGACGCCTTCTGCGGTCAATTTTTCGAAATCCAAAACCATGAGGAAAGTAGTTTGAGGTTGTGTAGCCGGTTCCACGCATCGAATTTCTTGTTCTAGAAATCCTTCACTCTATAAGCTTCTGGAGCTTTATCCATATATGCAGAAAAGAAGATTCTGAGTAATGCCTCAAGTTCAGAACACAATAGACTCCTTTCCATTGGCTATAACATGCCTCCGCGGGCTGAGTGTTCGCCTCGTAAACCTTTCTGAACCTGCCCTATTACTCCTAATAATTTCCCTCACAATGACGCCACCTCATATAATATTCCTCAAAGACATTCGACACTTTTGCCCGTTCCTTCCCTAATTAGCCACGCCACTTTCCTCCTTCCACACTTTCCCATTCCTCGTTTCTCCGAGTGATAAAGTTTGACCTGAATCGAATCAAGTGCCAAGTTGCTACTTTTTCCGCTCTTTCTCGCCCGATCCCCCAATTGCCCCCACATTCCCTCCGGTTATGCGGAGCCTCCGCGTGTCTGCGTCTCTTCTCCTTGCACACTCTCTCACTTTCCGCGCGGCGGCCAATTGCTCATTTTTTTGCAGTGAAACATGCTCACGCAAAGACTAACTCCCGGGGACACGCTCTTTTCTTTGAAGCCTCTAATCCGAAAAATCAACTGTTTCAGTACGGCACCGCCCGGTTCCCTCCCACGTGTTCCTGGTCATTTGCGTGGCTACTGCTCCGCTGTTCTCCCACTTTTCCCTCTTTCTTTTCTCACATTTATTTGAGTTCAGCGATTTGCCCTTTCAAAAGTTCCGTCCGCAGTTACTTTATTTCCGAAAGTAGTCGCCTTCCGCGCGTACTTTTGTAACCCTCTCCCCACGTCATCTTGGGTTTCTCTGACTCCGTCACTCGATGCCATCACCGTCTCGAAAGTTTACCTGATAGGTACTTGTCTCCCATTTGCCCAATTACACCGTCTGATGTCACTGCAATTAGCAGCAATCTGTTCTAAGTACCAGATCCTCTCATAAAGTAAGTACACGTTGCTGGCAAGTTGTGCTGCTGCCACTTCACGCCCGCATCCACTCTTTTTCCGCACCGGCTTCCGCGCGGAACTTTCTCCGCATGCTGTCGAGAAGGTCAAGTAACTGATTGACATTTTTCATTCTCGACTGCTGCTTTTTTGCCTGTGAAACCAGACAGCACCACACTTGTTTTTCGATTTCCGAGTACTCTCGAAAGTGTTGGAGGAAGGAAGGAATGAGGTGCTTAAGTTGGCTGACGGAGGGAGGTATTATGAGGGAACTACTTGTCCTAGTACACCTCCATCGTGCATATTACGAGTTCCTCCAACGACTTCTTCCTTCCGTTCACAGTGTCTGGGATGCCTCTTCAAAAAGTGTGAATTGTCAAGAGGGTGTCCACTCGTTGTCTCAAAAACTTATTTGATTTGCTCTTTTTCGATTCGAGACGGATAACAGTCTATCAATCCGATTTCCGCTTTCCGAGAGTGCCTTTGTCCGTCTCCCCCACACGCAAAACTCTTACTTTGCCCCATTCCTCTGATCCATTCCCCCATTTTGCCTCGTGACTCATTCACTCCTAAACCTGAAAATTCCATGCAATTCAAAGTCAAACAATTCAGTTTCGGCCTTCTGTGCCCATACTGCCCACATATTCTATTTGTACACATTTCCTTTTGCTGCGTCTCCCCAATCAACGCATTCTCTGTTTGGTGCAATGGTGAGCAGGCACCTTGCCTCTTTCCATATGCATTTTAATCCGGTCTTCCCCCAGGACAACCCCCCGCGGCTCTCCAAATTAATTCACCTTTCCCATATTTCTCCACGGCACATGTAGATTCACGTGCTCCATTTTTCTTATGTCCGAAATAGCAAGATCACCAGAACTCATCGGGTCCTGAAACGTTTCCTGATAGTCGCTTTGAACTTTTCAGTTGGAAACGCATTTTGTCATATGCTTTGAAAGTCGGAACCTATTTCGAAACTAAATTTCCTTGAAAGCTCTTTCACTTTTAGAGAAAGCAGTTTTTGAACTTCTATAAAAAGCGCCAGGTTCCCATTTCCATCCGATATCGAATTTCGAACTCGTAAAGCATAGAATCGAAACAAAAAGTGCGAACTAAATGTCGAATACAAAATTCACGTCGACCTGGTTGTTATGATGAAAGTGAACACCGTAGTCGGCGGCTTAGCACTGGATCAACTGCGCCTGCAACCTCGCCGCCCCCGACGCCTTCCCTGTTTAGTCGTGTTCAAGGTTTCGATTCGAAGAGAAAGCACCACAAACACATAACAAAAAGACAACATTGTTGGCTTCTAAACTTCCAACCGCCAACGCAATCCAATCATACTGAAATGTTTCTTTCGGCAGTTTCTTTCGTTGGAAAGCCAATCAAAATCTCCTCCTCCATGCCTTCTTTTTTGCTTTCATAACTCGTCGAGCCGCTTCTCATCGTCTCGCTTCCTTCCATTGTCGTCTCGTTTCAAGCGCAGCCTCCTCGTTTTCTTTTTCCGCTGCCTCCAAAACACATTTCTCCCACTTTTTGCATTGCCTAGGTTACAGCTCCAGGAGCTCTGAAAGCCCCCCACTCTCCAAGCTCTATACGCAAATTTCCTGTTTTGCCGGTTGCCTCGAGAACCCTATAATTAGACTGCTCCGTTCACTAATCCATTTTCGTTTTGAGGTGTGAGATGAAAAGTAGCGTCGAATGATTACACTGGCGACCATTCAACGACTTTTCCTTTTTGTGGTGAGTCTCTCTTCATGGCATCCCAATAATCATCCGATCTTCCAGCTCCCTCTGCTGAGCGGAGCAGCTGCCGAGTTCGAAGCCGACGTCCGCTGGTCTTGCTCCGATGAACTCGTCTCGGTATTCGTCAAGACTTCCAAGCCATTCGAAGGTCTTGTCCAGACAAGGTCTTCTGAATCAGAAGCATGTCGTGTACAAGGATTCGGAACGAACGTCGCTGTGCTGAAGCTGAATCTGAAATCAGACGAGTGCGGAGTGAAGTATGACGTGGCGAGCAAGACACACTCAGTCACCGTCGATGTTCATTCTCATCCGGTTTTAATTGTCGAAGGAGACAAATCAGTCAACATCACGTGCGGTGATGTTGCGAATGGAACCCAAACGACGAGTCAAACGTAAGTCGAAAATTAGGATTCATAGTTAGGAATGGTTGTTGACTTCTAGAAGCGCGCCGTCCTCTTCCGACTACCAACTTCGTGTTCTGTCGAGTCGTCTTCCTGTTGACACTGTCAAATACTCACAGCCATACACTCTTCAGGTATACTCGGGGACGTGTTTACTGATAACTGATCCTTCAGGTTCGTCCCCACCCCAACCAGAAACAGGGATCCCTTTCCTTCTTTGTTGGACAATGTTCTGCTCAGCCGATCGGAGGCAACGTGACTGTTCAGCTGACAGATCCAGTCGGATGTGCTCTTTTCAAGTCTATCATGGGACACTTTGCCCGCAGAGAATCTGTCGAAGAAGCAGAAATACCATCTATGTTCAGGTTTCCGAACACCAAGAAGCTGAAGATTTCGTGCGTAGTGACTGAATGTGAGGGCAACTGTGAGACGCGCTCTTGTGACACGGATTCTCCGGCTTCTTCGCTTCTGGAGCGGACAACTGCGAGTACTGAATCAGAAGATTATCAGAAAGTCTGGACAATTGTAAATCTGGAAGAGACAGTTGAACCTCTTCCGATGGTGTCCGAGAGTGTAGATGAAGAAGAGATAGTGAAACAAGTGATGCGAGACGCAGAGACTCCTCCCCCGAATCTGATAGTGCAGAAGAACAGGGAAGACGTTTATCATAGTGAATGCATCTCGGAATCAGAATTCAAATTGCTCTATTATTTGTGTATTTTCTTAGCGAGTGAGTACAAATTCATCTATCCATCATCAATCGTTATCCTTTCAGTCTGCTCCATCGTCGGTTTCACAATGAATATAGTCCTGGCGATTGTGCTCAAACGAAGATCTGCAAAGAAACCAAAAAGAAGTTCCATTCCAGTCGAACAACTGCAGATTCCTAAAACTACAGTAGTTCAACCAGACTTTTGGATTATTGAAAACACAAAAGGTGCGCCTCCTGGTTTCATTAGGAAACAAGCGAAGTGTTCTTTCAGAAGTTCCGGAACATGAATATTTCGAAGAACGTCATGATTCTTTGTCTTCGTATGCTTCTGTAAGAATTTGAATAATGAACAAGTAAACTCCTCTGATTTTCAGAAGCCGAATCGCAGAATCATCCCAGTTGCTTCTGAGTACGGAATCCCAGCCCTCTCGCGCAGCTCGGCCGCTTCTTCATCCGACGATCGTAGTAGTAACGAGATATATAGGTAACACCCGTCCGTCCTCTCACAACAACATTCTTGCTTTATCCCAGACGTCCGAACCAAATTCCTTTGCCTCGACCAGAAGCACGTCACAGCAGTTCAACGTTTATGACGCACTCGACAACAATGGAGACGGACATCGACAGCCAAGCCTCGAATCAGGCCACATCCTATCACTAAGAAGTCTTGTTACCGGTACAATTGTTTTTGCTTTTTCTGATCTGATTCTTGTCTCACAATAAATATTTTGTTTTTCTCTTTCTGCTCTCGACTAATAAATGCGTTTTCCGAAATGTGCTGGTTCCGAAAAGTTCCCCCAGTTTCCATGGAGATTAGCCGCGCCCCGGGAGACTCGCAACAACAACACAGCAGTTGATTAGACTCTCGCGTTACACTTTTATGCTTTGTTTTGCGCCTTTTTCTCTCTGACAACTCTCCATTCTTCAGTTTCAGATGAATCGTCCACTTGATAACATCCAACACAAACCAGATAAATTTGATGCGACGAGTGAGAGCAGGGCGGCATTCACAAACACGCTCGCTGGGAGAACTCAACTAATCAAGCCAGCCGACCAGCTGCAATGGCCGAGTGAAAACAACCGGCAGGAACCAACGTCGAGAACAAGCTACCAAGGCGGAATGGGAGAGCGTTATCAAGCTGCACGACCGAAAGACCAGCTGGACAAGCCTATTGAACCTCTGGATTCCAACACCATCAACCGATCCACGTATCAAGGCGGAATGGGAGAGCGTTATCAAGCTGCACGACCCAAAGATCAGCTGGACAAGCCAAGTGAACCTCTGGATTCCAACACCATCAACCGATCCACGTATCAAGGCGGAATGGGA